>PVIJ01003288.1:0-98129 GCA_004024925.1 Scalopus aquaticus
CCAGAGGCAATGAAGGAAAGGCTCATCTTTCTTTGTCATGAGACAGGGACTTGACAGAAGTAGGAATGAAAAGGAAATCACCTCAAGACACCCTTCCTAGCCCTCCTCCATGTTTATGGAGGTTTTTATTTTTTATTACCAAGCTGAGGGGCTGACTCCTAGTACCCAGGGCTGAAGGAATTCCATCTATTCTGCACTCCAAGGCCAAAAGGGACATTGAGGTTATCTGGATTTCTCCTGGAGCTCCAGGATAGTACTATGGGGGAAGGAATAGAGGCACTCCAGACTGGTCTGGAAAGGCCAGGAAAGGCCCGGAAGGGTCTGGAAGGGCCTGGAAGAGCCCAGCACTCTGTGAGAAGAATTCCAACTATCCTTCTGGCTCCGGTGGCCCCCTAATTAGTCCTCTCTCCCTGAGGCCAACACACCTTGCTGTTATTAAGTATTTATTATTTAACAGGAACTGAATACGTTGTATACAGAAAAAACACAGTCCTTACCAGATAGACCTAAAATCTAAATGATATAAACAGGCACCAAACAGACACAAGAGAAAGCCAGCATGTGGGTGAGTTGAACACAGAGGACAGAGGCGGTACAGCAGGGGCCGTGGGGTGTTTATCATCTTGGGGATATCTGGTAGAGAGGAGCTGAGCACCTAACTTCAAAGCGTAGATATAAAGAGCAGTGTGCATATCCAAGGGCTGGTACGACGAGGCTCAAATGCTGAGGAACTCCAAGAGCTTAGCTCGCTCCACTCCCAGAATGATTTGTGTGTGCAGGTCTGTGTGTGTTTAAAAGGGAGAGATGGAGAAGAAGCTGTTTCAAGGTGATAAGGATAATACAGCGTTTCCTTTCATGATGTTGAATTCTGTCTGGAACTGGATCACACACTTGCAGCCTCCCTGTCATGAAGCTGAGCTTCTTTCTCTCACCAACAGCAAGTTCTGAAGCCCCTAACTCTGCACACCCCCTCTGAAGACGTCTCCAGATTTTAAGGAAGTCCAGATCTGGGTGAGAAGGTGTCTGCACTCTCTAGCATCTAAACTGGAATGGTTGGCTTGTTTTATGTTAGCTGGAAGGTTCTAGAGCCTTGACAGCTGGGCAGGCAGACAGCAGAGGTCCTGCAGTTGGGGCTTCTGTCACTGCTGTCACCTGACTGCGGGCCTCCAGTCCTTTACCCACTGGAACATCACAGCGGACAGTGACTCTCCCTTGCAGAATACACCAGCCCACACACGGAGTCACCTGGCTTTGCTGAGGGGTCCCTCAGCCACACCCAGTTTCAATAGCTTTACTTCTTGGAATCCCTTTGTTCCTAAAGAGTGTCCTGGAGAAGAATTCTTGACTCACAGGGACCAGGAACCCACCACCCTGAGCCCTCACAGGACAGAATGTGAACAGGGAAAGCCCACGTGTCCAGGGAAACGCCCCACGGAGCTCCCTTCTAGGAACCTAAAGGCACCCGGTGGAAAAGCTAGGACCATCACACCCCAAATAAGCTGACATTTTTAACAATTCTAACATCTTCCATGCACTGCTACCTCCAAAATACACATGAAGATGACATTTTGCTCCAAGAAGATTCCAGTTGGTATTTCAAGATATTTCTTTTTAAAAACTGCTTAAATATCTAATGTGTGAAAAACATGGAATTAAATCTGCCATTTGTAATCAAAACTAACATTAAGCACAGTTTGTCAACAAGGTTTTGGAGAAATGTATGTAAACATACAGACTTTTAGCATATATACAATAGTGTGTGTTGGGTGAAGAGATTTATGAAAATATACAACATTTAACTGCATACAGCAACAATTTTTTGGACAAAAGGAAAAATATTTCAGGGTAAATTGTAGCAGATTTTTTAAAATTGTAGACAAGAATGACTTCAAAAAGCTTTTCCCTCTGTTGTGTCTTCTGCAGGAGCCATTCACAGGTCTGATGCTTTAACTGGGGTCTTCACCATGAGCCTGGGCGCTCCATTCAAAGGGTAGGGAAGCATGTTTTTTTTTCCCTATTATACTCAGCACCCAGCTCCAAACTTGGTGCCATAGCAGAGCTCTGTAAGCATGTGTTGGATGAATTAATTCCATGCCTGACTACTGGGTAAGTTCACCCATTGCGTTAAAAAAGGGGAGAGGTAAGGAATCCTTATTGCTTTTAAACTGATGAGTTCTACTTCTAGAGAGACATCCCTTTCTCTTGACATCCTAGCTCTGGTTGAATATGCAAATCTTAGTTGTAGTAATTTATTGAGGACTTCCCATGTACTCATATTGTGTTACTGGATCCACAGTACCTTTTTGATAGGTGGGATTATCAACATGCCCATTTTACAGATGAGCACAGTGAAGGTCAATTGTTGCCTAAGGTCACAGAGTCAACAAGAAGTAGAGTTGGGATTCCATGCTCAGCCATCTGCTCCACAGACCACTCAGATGCCACATGCCACATCCACTCCTGGGAAAGAGTACTTTGGCTTTGGATGATAAGAACAAACCATCTACTTCCCCTAAGTCATATATTTTTAATTTAAAACCCAAAGCTACCAAGTTCCCAAATCAGGATTGACTGAATTTAATCATAGCTCAGAACATATAACTTCAGGCACTTTATTAACCTCTTGGAACACCAGGCTCCTCGAGATGACATGTGGAAACTCTCTGGCACATAGTAGGTACACAACAAATGGTTGCTGAGTTGCATTTTAAATGGCTGCATTTAAATCATTACTATAGTGAAGAGAGCACTGGACAAAATTCATGGCTCATAGTAGGTCTTCTGCCTGCTTCCCTCTTCATACATATCTAAAGAAGCGGTATGGAGTGTAAGTCTGTGTAGTTGAGATAAAAGGTATTTATGGACACATAATTGCATTTACCAACAGGAAGCAAAGAGGAGCGTGGGGGTACATGATCTGCATAAATGAAGATAGCCTACATGCGGCAAATATTTTGTGTGGTGAAGCTGGATGGCTGCAAAACAAGCCCTTCCTATTTATAGAAGGAGGGACAGCCTGCAGACTTTGCAACTGCACTCCCTGGTTGTTCAGGAGGCAAGGGGGTTTCAGACCAAGTCCCAAGTTTTAATGATAATCCACACCAAGTTTTAGATTTAACATTTGGAGGGCCCTGTGTCAGGAATGAAATGTGTGAAGTTCAAAAAACTGGAATGGAATTTAATTTCCAGGGGGATCAGGTCCTTTTGCAAGTCTCTGAGTACCTAGGGGCCATACAATGGCCCACACGTGCAGGAGAGAGCTTTAAGTAGGGGCAGCGCTGAGGCCTCCTTTAAAAAAATGCTGGATACAATTCCGAGAACAAGCAGGCCCCTATATTCCTTGAACTGGAAAGAATTGAGCTACAGGTAAGTTTACAAAGACTGTGCTCACTGAAGAGCCTTTCAAAAACTGAAAAAACCTCAATGGGAAATAATATCTCCCCCTCCCCCTCTTTCCCTCCCTCTTCTCCCCCTCCTTCTCCTCTACCTCCCCTTCCTCCTCTCCCTTCTTCTTCTATCTTCCTCTTCTTCTCTTCCTCTCTGTCTCTGTGTTTCTACACACAAACACACACACACGCACACGCATGCACGCACGCACGCACACACACATGCACGTATGTACACTCTGTACCATCAAGGATTCCATCCTCAAGGCTGTTGCCTGGTTCCTGTGTGTGGTCACTGCCCAAAGAATGTGCTCTTTTGGGCTCCCCTGTAGGAGGCCTCCAGTCTTCTCTCCTGGCCTCTGGCCTGCTTTCTGTTGCTCATTTTTTACTCTGTTTCTCTCTATTGAAATCCTTTCCTGATTTATACCAACAGTCTGAAAACCCTCAAATTTGAAGCTTCCACACTGTGTCAATGGCAAACACATAATGCATTATTTAATTTCTTCTCAAATTACAAAAACATTTCCTTGAAAACAATTGTAGCAGCAACTTGGCTACGTTTTGCAATGGGAAATAACAAAGTAGCCAAGGAAAACCTCAATAAAAACTCAAAGAGAGCAAACAAATTAGTCCCTTAATATACATTTTTGCTTCCTTACAACCTTCATAACTTTCATATTAAAACACCAAAAGCCAACAGACACAAAATCATTCTGAAATAACAAGTGACCCAAGCAGAAATTACAGAAGGTCTCGATCATTTGAATGGTCTCAGTCTTAACTTTTCCTTTGCTTAATAGTACTTGGTGGTTAAGAAAGTAAAAACAACCCATAGAATGTGAGAAGATTTGCAAATCTTATGTTTGATAAGGGACTGGTATCCCTAATACATCAATATTTTTTATAACTCTATAAGAAAAGAGACAATCTAATCTTAAAATGGACAAAGGATTCGAACAAACCTTTCTTCGAAGAACATAAACAAATGGCTGATAAGTACTTGAAAAGATGCGCAACATAATTAGCCATCAGGGAAAGGCAAATGGAAACCACAATGAGATACCACTTCATAGTCTCTAGGATCGCAGTCGTCTGAAGGACAGACACTAGCTCATGGTGCGGAGAAATTGGAATCCTCCTGTAATGCTATGCAGGGTTGGGGGGAGTGCAAAATGGTGTAAAATATTGCAAAAACAGTGTGGCTGTTTCTCAAAACATTAAACATAGAGTTACCATATAACCCAGCAATTCCATGCTTGTATCTACCCAAGGGAAATGAAATCTATATCCATACAAAAGTTTATATGCCAATGTTCATAATGGCATTATTCAATAAGAGCCAAGACACAGGGAAAACCCCAGTGTTTATTAGTTCATGAATGGAGAAGGTGTGGTCTCTTCTCTCACTGGACTATGATTTTGCCGCATTGTGGGTAAGCCTTGAAAACAACAGGCTAAGTGAAAGAAGAACACATGTGATTCCATTTATATCACATGTGTAGGACAGGCAAATATATAAAGACAGAAAGATTAGTATTTGCCAAGACCTGGGGCAGGAAAGTCGGGGGTAACTGTTAATGAGTTGAGGGTTTCTTTGTGGATTGATGGAAATTTCCCAAAATTAGATCATGGTGGGTACGCCTTCCATTGTACGTTTTAAATGGGTGGATTTTATAGTATGTAAATGATATGGCGATACATACATTTCAAATATAAAATGAATTACCATGCTCACATTTCATAACTTTGTGCTAAACACCTTCATTCATCATTTTGTTCAGCACACACCTTAGCACACCTGTCAGACTATTTCTATCCTTAATGGTAAAAAAATTATATGTTTTGACATTAAGATTTGAAGGAAATGACAATGGTTAGGAGTTAAACTTTTCCACTTTTCCCAATGTAAGTACTAGGAAATGCCATCACCCAAAGAGCAGAGTTCATTTTCTTTGGATAGCAACTTTTCAAGGTCTTTCCCACAATTTTAAAAGCAATTCTTTTAAAAATTAGAAATACCATTGAAGTGTTTTTCCTAAAGTTTTCAAATAAACATGCCCTAACAATTAATTATTGCCCTTTCTCGGGTGTCAGCTAACCATCTTCAATGGGTGTTGACTTGTGCTCTCTCCCACCTCCCAGGGCCTTGCATGCAGGTGGTGCCTCATAGGTGTTTGTGAAGAAATGCTATGACAAATATGAGTGCCATCTGCCCCAAAGGACAATGGGCCGCCGGTTCCATGATTTCTGCCGGACGCACAGAGAAAACGTTGACCGGTTTTTACACAGTTGCCCTGACTGTCTGGTCCTGCCTTGGGTGGCTTTCTCAAGCTTCTGCCTGAATACCTGTTCAGGGGTGGATGAGGCATCTGGAAGATGCAGGGACAAGTGGCAAGGGCTTCTTTTTTTTTTTTTTTTTTTTTCCAGATTTTTTTTTATTGTTATTTATGTCTTTTACATTTTGTATTCCCCTTGGGCAGCCCACCACCAATTCACCCGTGATCCATCTCCATGGTCCCCTGTATTCTCCTCTCTTCCATTTTGTGCCCTTATGGCAAGGGCTTCTTAGGGATAAAGGACAGAGAAATCGATCCCTTTCTTCTCTGTGGCGCCCTCACCTGCCCTGATGAAGATGGCTGTGTGAATAACAACCCAGGGACCTCACCGCCCTCTGTGTGGGGGGAGCTTCCTGGAGAGGGAAAGGGGCTTGGGAGAGAGGAGGGGCAGGAGGCAGGGCAGCAGAGGAAGGCTGGCGCGAAAAGAGGCCTGTACAGGCCAGAGGGGCTTCGTGACCAAAATCCGGAGCTGACAAGGGAAGGACAAGCCTGAGAGAAGAGTCTGCAGGGAGCTGGAGATGACTCCAGGGAAAAGCAGCCATGTTCAAGGCCACTGTATGCGCAGCGCTAATGAAGGGGGTGGAGAAGGAGTGAGGAGCGTGAAATGCACACCAGAGGTCAGGTACCAGGGGCTGTCTTGTCACCACACATGGGAGTGTGGGGGGCGGTGCAGAGGCCTGGCAGGGAGACCCCAACACTGGCCAGGGGGCCTCCGGAGCAGCAAAGACAGAACAGCAGCTTTAGTTTGCAGTGTGGTCCGCATCCTTGCTGTTGTTCGAGTGGGTCAGGGTGCACAATAAATTCTGGAAATACTGCATAGGCGTCCAGAAGAGAAACAGGAAGTTTCTACAGTATTTGGGAGAGAGCTCGGGGAGAACTTGAGAACATAGAGGTGGCAGTTTAACGGATATAACCATGGCCCAAGGTAGTGGTCGTTCTTGCTTCGGAAGGCCCAGGCAGCGTGAGAAAGTGGAGATCCAGGCTTCTGTTCTTCTCACCCCTTGCCCAGGACACCTCCCAAGTTCTAGTAGATTCTTCTACTGTTGAGTAGGTGGGTCAGCTGGTTGAAGTGCACCCTTTGTGATGCAAAAGATCCGGGAGTTGAATCCTTTCTCATTCATTCATTACTAGAGGCAAGCATTGTCTCCTCCAAGCCCCAAGGGACCTGTGAGGTCCTCAGCCCATATTCTCCCCTGTTTGGAGAAATACAAACTCACAGAACTGGGTCTTGTCCCTCCACATCTGATTTCACAGTTGCCCTCACAAATCAATTACATTCCCTTCGAGCACATGAGATTTGGAAGTCAACAGGTTCAATGCCTGAGATGTGTGGTGTTTTGCTGGGTTTTCAGTTGTCTTTCCAACGTACCGATCATTTCCTTTTTGACACACATGCTCTTTAATTTTACATCATGGAAAAAATGAGACATGATCACAGAGACGAGAGATAATAAATCCGTCCCTTGCTCAGCATCCTGTCAGCAGAAGAAAAGAGGATCCTTTCTTTGTGCATATATTTTTATATAAGCATTTATACCCATTTCCGCCAAATCCCAAATCCCTGCAAGCTTAGCTCATCCACTTACTCAACTCTCACTGTTTCCCAAGTACTGTTCCAGCCAGTGAGACGGAGCAGTGAACCAGAGGGACAAACTTCCTGCCCTCACTGAGCTTTTTATTCTAGCAAACTCTAGGTGGCAAGAACAAAATTCAGAGGCATAAAAACCTGTGGAACATCTTCCTTCATTCCTTTTTTTAAATTGAGGTATAATAAACATCTAAGACCTTATGAGTTTGAGGTGTACCTTATCCTTAATTTCAACTGTTAATGGTCTAGTGCCTTTTTCAAAGTCTTTATTTTAAATTTTTGATTATTTAAAAAGTACAATGCGGTCCATTCCACTTTTGTGGATATTTGAACGTCTTAATAGTAATAAATAAATTAGGTAATATAGGAGCAGGGTCTGCTCCACCTGTCCTCTCTCCAGCAGAAAACAGGTTTCCCTCCCCGTCCCCTTTTTCCCTGAGTGAATCTGAGGGTGTGCAAGCAGATTTCCGGGCCTGCTTGGATCCCTCCACACGAGTCCTAAGAAGTTGGGCCTTCTTTGAGCCCGACCCGGTGCAGATAGTTTGCCCGAGTGGCCCAAGATCACTTCAGGGCTAGGTCTGCCTCTGGTCCCCAAGAACTGGTGGGGCCCACGAGCTGGCTCAAAGCTGAGAAGACCCAGGAAGGGCACCTGAGGCCACCAGCGCGCTTCCTGGGTGCAGAACTGCAGCCTCTCTAAAGCCGTTTTTTTGGTGAAGGCCGCTCGCCTGGTCTCACCAGGGCATGGTGGGGTCGAGTGCACTGGGGAAGCCTCAGTGAGTCCACTGGTGGCCATTCGTATGGTGGAAAACGGCTGGTCGCGAGGCAGAGGTCCTCCTGGGTGGCATGGGAGAATCACTTGGGGAGATTTAAAAGTACACCTCCCAGATGCCCCACCTGGACCAATGGCATCAAGCTCAGTGGAGCAGAAGCCGGGGATCAGCAGTTACCAAGCTGCCCTTGGGTGCCCCAGCCCAGGCTGTATGCCAGCTCACAGGGCCGCTGAGGCCCTGGGTGGAGCTTTGCAGAACTGGCCTCTGTGGAAGGGATGTCAATTAAGTTGTGCTGTGTGGGCTGCTTTTGCAATTCTGATTGCCATTCCCAGAGGCACATGGTTGTGTTTAGAATCATGGGTGTTCAAGGCTGAAAGGCTATCAACCAAATGTTCTCAGGGGTGGGAAATCATGCGGGGCTGCTGGTTAGGAGTGGGGTAAGCTGGGAGCTGGGTGCTGGTTACACCGGGTGTTCAGTTAGCTGAACACTGACAATGGCTGTTTTTCACCCCAAGTGTGTTGTGCTCAGATAAAAGCAATAGAAATCACACACACACACACTCACACTCACAATCACACTGCTGCAGACAGGTTAACTGTTGGTGCCACTCAGGTTGTTCCATTTCAAACACTTTGACTTTTTCCCTTTGTTCTTTAATGCATTGTTCAAACATTTTATGGTGAGCAGGTATCATTTTTACATTACATTAATTTAAAAGACAGTCAATGGTGAAGAAAGGTGAAGAGAGAGATGGGCGTGGGGGGTGGGGAGGAGAGACATTTGATCACTTAGCAGGATAGATCTGCTGATATCACCTATTTATTATAAAGCAAACAATTGTTATTCAATTGCTTTGTGATGCAGAAGTCCAGTCCAGTCCTTGGGGATGACCTTCCGTCTTTCTCTTGAAAGTCCCTCCCAAGTCCTGGGACCCTGGACTCAGCTCCTGCCTCTGTGAAACAGTGGCCGCCGGCCCTTTGCCAGTGGAGGTCAGGCCCTTGCTCTGCAGTGAGCAGCATGCAGGGGCCACCTCTCCAGGCTCTCTCCCGGGCACTGGAAGAGGGCCGAAGGAAATCAAAGTGCATGCCCCTCTCTAATGGAGAGAGGTCTCCATGGGGTGTCTGCTTGAACTTCCCGAAATTCATCTAGCCAGATTCAGAAGTTCAGTTTTCGCTTTTGTACCTTATGTCCCTCAAAATCCCCCCAACTAGACAAAGGGGTGTTATCCACCCACCAGTGTAATTTGACAGCATAAGAAACTTAGCAACGATCATTCAGTTGTAGAGAAAGTGTCCTGAAATCACTTTATTTGACTATTATTGGTGACTCATTACTGATTGGTTGATAGAGGAGAAAAAGTATGATCGCTTTTGTTACTATATGTCAGTATATCTTATAAACTCAAAAAAATTATTTTAAGTACACCAATGACTGTCACCCTCTAAACAATGACCAGTCCCCTTTCAAGGATTATCTACATCTGTGTCAAAAGAGGAACCGTGTTCCCTGCCCACCACTGTGGGCGCCCAAAACATATTGCTAGAGGTCCCCTATGGCAAACAGAATGGAGGTTTCTTGAAATATTAAGAATGGCTCTACCATAGGACCCACCCATTCCACTCCTGGGTATCTGCCCGAAGCATGCAAGAACACTAGTACGAAGGCATGCGTGCGCGCCTGTGTTCATCTCAGCACTATTTACAAGAGTCAAGCTATGGAAACAACCTACCTGTCCACAGGTGAGTGGATCAGAAATGGGATCTTACTCTGCTATAAGAAAAGATCAACTCTTGACTTCTGCAACAGCATGGATGGAACCAGAGGGGGATTATGCTAAGAGAGGTAAGTCAGAAGGAGTAAGACAGATACCAGATGGTCTGCTTATATGTGGGATAGAGAGAAACAAAACAAAGGGTTAGATAAAACCAAACCAATAACAATCCCTAGAAACCTGAGTGTTGAATTGAGGCTACCAGATGGGGGGCATAAGGGGAGAGCAAAGCGGGGAGGGGGCACAACGGGCTGTGGTAGAGGACTATGGGTCCCTTGCTGGTAGGCGTGGTGCCGTAACAGACACATGAAAGATTTCATTCTATACCTTTAAATCATATGCAATGTTGTAAACCAATATAATCTCAAAGATAAAAAAAGAAAGAAAGAAATAGATGTAAAAGTCTCCACTGTCCAGTCTAAGAAAGGCTGTGGGTTTCTCCTGCTTCTTCAGAGTCAGAACCAAAGAGGTGCCAATGGTCTGAGATCTCTTGTACCCAAACATCTACTCTGAGGGTGGCACTTGGTAGGCAGAGCACAGAACTTGCAGGATGAGATCCCCAACTTCCCACCCGGCAAAACGTGCTGAGAAAAGGAATTCGGGCGGAGCAGCTTTCTCCCTATGCAGACATTTGGCTCTTGAAGCTGTGCTGCTTAAGCCACAAGTATCCTGCTCTCTCTTTCCTTCTTGGCGAGTACAGTGGGGACACCCCATGTGAAAAGGTGCCTTGTGCTCTGTGGAATCTTGAGCAAGTGTGGGCCTTGAGGCCTTTGTCTCAGACATGATAACAGCACATGGGGGTGATTGTTTTGTCTTGGGGTGGTTGGGAGCTGGGACAAATGAATGTGCTTTGCAGCTGGTGAATTGCTCTGCGGCAAAAAATGGTTTTGCTCGAACTGTGATGGTCCCTATTCTTACCCCACGGTCTCTTCTCCACATCACCCTGCCTGCTGTTTCCATGGCTTCCTCCTAACTCACGGTGGGCCAGGGCTGGGATTTACTGGGCTTGGAGGAAGGAGACGGTGCCACATTATTTATTACATGCTTATCATTTGTCTCATCACACTGAATGTCAGCTCCATGAAGGTGGAAGTTACACGGTCTGCTGTGTCCACCTCTGCAGCCCAGCAGGACAGCACCGAGGACAGTGCCTGACCCCCTTACCGATATTATAAGTGATCAATATTAAATCAATATTACCAATGATATTTACAATACATACTTATATAAAATAATTTAAGTGATGGACTAGTTACCAATTACATAATACTACCGATACTAACAATATCACAAGTTCATGTTCATCAAAGAAGAACGCCTGCGGCATGGGCGAGTTTTCCATGGGCTCAGCTGGTTGCTGGGAGAGATCTGTGTCGTGAACATTCCGTGCAAAGCGCCTGAGTGGTGTGCTGATCTGCCAATCATTGGCTTGTTCGCCCCTCATTGATTGATTGAACTAGAAAGCCAAATTTCACACGTGTTTTCACAGAAATCTCCTAATTTTCACATCACTAACCCACCCCCCCCCGCAACTCCCAGAAGCCTTTCCTTCTCTCAATAACTTTTTTAGGCACTCCAGAGAAACTTGCTGATTTACAAGGGGTGTCCAAAGCCCTGTTTACAAAGTGCTGCAGCCCTCCATCCCGTCTTACTCTGTGAGATGAATTCTGCTGCTCCGGCAGCGGTGAAGGCAGGGGGTTCCATCGCCTTAGTTCCTTCAGTTCCTCGGAGTGAAGAAAGCCTTCTCGGGGTTTCCTTCTTTCTCCAGAAAGGGTCAGGAGCCAGGTGCACTGGATGCGTATAAAGTCAAGAAGGAATGACACCCGCCCAGCTTGTGGTAAGTGTCCATCAAATGACATTGGCTAACCAAACACATAGAAGCCTCAAATTGTTATTGCCAGAACCTGGGGCTCCACGGGAAGATACAGAGGGTTCCAGAAACTCGAACTAGGAACTGTTGAGTTCAGGTTTGGCTTGCAGTAGATGGAGCCAGGAGACGACCTGCTAGAGGCCAGAAGACAGGCGACCCCGGGTGGTCTGGAGGCAGAATCGCAGGACGGCTGATGGCCATATGGTGTGCAGGCAGCCCCGCCAGGAGCCTGCGCTTTGTGAACTCGCCTTTTTCATGTCCCTTGCTGCATTCCTTTGTTTTCTCTTAGTTATAAAGAAGCATTCCTTGTGAAGATGGCCCCATCCTGTCTGGCTCCTCTAAGGGAAGACAGGAAAAGATCTGGAAGTTGTCTGCAACCAGAGTTAAAGGAGAGCGGAGGAACCCCCCGTTTTCCTGACAGCAAACCTGTCCTATAGTCAAAGTCAGAGTTTGCTGAATCCCAGGGGGAGGAAAAATTTTGAGGAGAGTCTACCAGGATAGCTTCCCCCTCCTGTGCAAGCATCTCCTCCACCAGCATTGCCTCAAGGGTTTTTGAGGCTCAAACAGAGATTCAAGTCAAAATGTAAAGGCAATTGTTACCTCAGGATATGTCTGAGTTGTATCTATGTGACTTAAGCCGAAAATGGCCCCAACAATATCAGGTTCTAATCCCTGGAAACCTGTAGGATAACCTTTTCCCTCTTTGCACCTCTTTGCTGAGGTGATCCAGTTAAGAGTCTGCAGCTGGGAGATTATCCGGGTGCTCCAGGTGTTCTTCCTTCCTAAACCTAACAGGGTTTATAATTAATACCGATACTAGATTATTATGTAATTGATGTTGTATTACTGAAATGATTGGATATCACATAAAGCTGATATGTCAATTCTAAATATCAACGATAATGGTGATACCACATTGGTAGTTTGTGATATTGATAAGGAACCCTAATGCTGTCCTAGAAGAGCTCTTCAGAGTGGCAGAGGAGGGAGATGTGGCAGAGGTGGGAGAGAAGGGATTGAGGGCTGCAGGCAGGAGTCAGGCCAGACCAGCCATCAGCAGCAGCTGAAGAGGTAGGAAAGGTTCTTCCCTAGCACCTCCGAGGGAGCAGGACCTTTGGACACCTTGATAATGACCTGGAGAGAGTAGCTTTCAATTTCTGGCCTCCCAAACCACGAGAGTAGACATTTCTGCTGTCTTAAGTCACCAGTACTCTGTAGGAATTGTTACAGCTTTCGATCCCTTATGTCAATTTAAGACAAAATGATGTTTCCCAAAGATATGGGACACTATCTGATTTATTCCCTGTTTAATTAATACCTAGCCCTGAATAATACTGGGCCTTGGTACATGCTTAGTAAATACTTGTGAAATAAATGTTGTCTGCTCGTGAATCTCTGAGGGGAGGGCGATCACTTGTGGTGTCCCCCAAAGATATTTACTGAGAGAAGGTTTTTTCCAAAAAAACATCTTTTAGTTCTAGGGTTGCTCACTTAGGGAAATACTGATTTTTCATTTTTTATTTTTTTGCTGGAACGTTGGAAAGACATGGAAGGAGGCATTTCAATGGAGCATTGTTCACTCCTGGCTCCTCAACTAGTAACCACATTTCACCCCTGGAATGCCCAGTGCTTTAAAAAGCATCCCACATTTAATGGGTGATGGGAAATGCTGGTGGCTGTCGATGCTCAGATTGTGAGGGAAAATATTTATGGGAGTGAATGGCTCTGATCACACATTTGTATTAACAAAAACGTGATGCTTTGAAATGTTTAAATGCTACACAGGCGTTATTTATAGATTCTTGGTTTAAAAGGAGAGGCAGTCGGAAATGTCATGCTTGCTTAGCTTTATAGTAATAACACTATTTATTGCAGGGATACAAATAGTAATGCTGGCAATATTTAGCAGTGGCACCCAGCTTTCCATTTCCAGTGCCTGCTCATGCCACGTGTCATGTGTCAACTGTAAATTATCAATTACAGGTCTTCTGAGGGGGACCGCGGTCCCTTTGATCCCCCAGGGTGATCGGTGGTGTCTACCAAATTAGAGAAGCCCTACTCACCTTGCTTTCCCCAGTGTGTTTATTTTAGGGTTTTGAAAGAAAAATGCACAAAGATATCCCTCTGATTTGAGGACATTTTGGGTCCAGAGGTGCAGGCGGGTGCCACTCTGAATCACAGGGCACAATAGCACGAAGCAGGTGGTCCTGCTATGCCCTATGCCAGTGCACTATTTTGAATTTACTGACAAGATGCACTCCTGGGAACGAAGTTAGGAAACAGGGATGGACGCAGGTGAAAGGTCTGGGCAGTGATGGTGTGGGAACCATCTCCAGGCTGTTTCAAAAAGATTTTGTTGTTGAGACTGCTGTCGCCGTGGCCAAGCCCCCGCCCCACGAACATACACCAGGAAAGATCGCTGTATTGGCACAAACAGAGACGCTCTGTAAGAGAGAGAATGAACCCCCTGGATGGGTAGAGGCTGCTGAGAAGCAGAGGTAGGTTTAACTGATTTGGTAATAAAAGGTCCAACTTCCTAGATCAAAAGATGTCCAACAAAAGGAGCAAAAGTAGAGGTGGATCTTTTTAAAACTCTGAGATCATAGGATTCAAAGAATGAATTAAGTTCACATTTGTCTCCTTTTCTAATAGTTAAAAATATTTAGTTACGGTTTGTTTTCAAGATCACTTACAGTGGTGGACAAAATTTGTTGTTCACGAGCTCCTTTGCCTTTTGGTAAAGTTGAGTCATTTGGAGTCATTCTGAGAAGATGATGGGGGAGTTAACAGTGAGGTAGCTTCTCTCTGTTAAGCCCAGAGAAATACTTTGAAATATCAGAAATATCTGGAAGCTGTTTAGTGCTCGACAAAGTTTGACAGAGAAATGAGCCATCTTAGGAACTATGTAAAAAGAAAGAAGCCTTAACACTTTAAAAATGTTCAGTATACACCATTCATAGGAGGAAAACCAGGCAAGCTGCTCTCCCTTCTGAAAATGGCTCACAGTTAGAACATAGATCACCTTCATACTGATAAAAAGGAAAATGTGACACACCAACTACAGAATCTGTTAAGGTTTAAAAACATATCTGTAGTGATTGTTTTAAACAGAACAGTTTAGAACAGATGAGAAGCAGTTAAAATAAAAAACAACCAGAATATCAAATCACCAAAATAATGGATAAACTAGAAAATCAAGTGGAAAATAAAGAAAGTAAATGCCCATGAGTATCATGAAAGAAAAAAAAAATTGTGGGGGCTCTGAGTTGAAAGTATGGTTCAAAAACTCCGGCACTGAGGCAACTTGAGGCAAAAGTTTATAATCAATATTAGCCATTAATATTATTACTAATAGCAGTAATGCTATTACTGCTTAGGAAATAGTGCTCCAGCCCAGCATTTAAACTGCAAGCAAATAAAACTGATTAAAGAGCTTAGATTGAAAACTGAAATTAACAATGGTGAGTATATATTTGATTTCACAGGTATTTAAAGCATTCCACATCTCATTCCAAAAAAAAAAAAAAAAAACTCAACTGTGTGGAACAGTTACATAAGAGACAGACTATAAATAATTAGATCAACCAATATATAAATAAATGAATGGAGGTCTGAGATAAAGGAACCCTCTCCAGAGGTCGGGGTCTTTGGCAACTCTTGCAGAGCATCTCAGTTTTTAGAAGCTCCTGCAGTTGGCTTCAGAGCTAAATTTTGAATTTTAAGTTTCATGCTCCTCCCAGCAAGCACCCACAAATTCTGACAAGCACAGAAAGGCAGCCAGCTAGTAACTCTAAAATTCCCCGGGAGGAACAGAGGACACAACCACGTGTTCCCGGTGTTAAGTGTGAGCTGAGTACAAGCCGCTGACATGATTTTGCCTGTTCTATTCGTGTTCTTATTTAAAATGTAATGGAGAGTGGTGATTTTCTGCTTTAAAAAAACGCTAGATAGGTTGAGATTAAATGTAACAGTTGAGATTCTGAGCTTCCCCAAAGTACTGGAAACTGTTAACGATTGTTGAGACAGAAAGAGAAGGTAGAAGGGAGGGAGGAAGGGAAGGAGGAAAATGAATGGGGTGTGGGCAAGAGATCCTCATGGACTGGCTCGCAGATTTGATAGCAGAAACCCTGAATGAACTTCCTGCCCATATACCTCCCCTCCAGAAAGCATTTCCAGAATTAATGCAACAGTCAGCACTGGTGACAGAAAAGTACAAAGAGAAGTTAAAAATTATGTCTCCCAGATGTGTAAACTATGGAAACAGGAAAGAAGAGGAGAGAAGGTGTGCAGTCAGGGCACAAAATTCTAAGTGACAGATTTTTCTCGAAACAACTACACACACACACACACACACACACACACACACACACACACCACATATATACAAATATTTGTTTTCTTTTTTTGAGTCAAGTAAAAAAGACTTAAATCTGACATTTCCCCAATTGAAGAAGCAAAAAAGAAAGGTAACAATAGTATCAAAAGCCCAGACAATAATAAAAGTAAACACTGGTCACAGTGGCTTAAGTACAATTGTAAGAATAGAGACAAATAGATTAAATTTTCCTATTTAAAAAAGTTACAGATTACATTTAAGAAAAGTTTCAAGAATATTCTATAGAAAACAAAAACAAGTACATTTAGAAAGAGTGAAAATAATCGGTGAGTCAGACATTTCAATCAAACATTAGGAAATTAAAGCAGAATTTTTTTTTGTTTTTTTTTTAATAAGGGGCCAATGAATATATATTTTTTTATATAGTTATTCACCTATACATACAAGCTGAGGAACAGGCCAGAGGTGTGGGGCGGCGAGAGGGCTCACCAGAGACAGAGTGGGAAGCAGAACAGGCAGATCAGAAACACACTGCTGAGGGGAGCAGCGGGCGAGGCAGGAGAGGTCTGCTGCACCATGTGTGATTCTCCCTGACTGGGCTTCGAACTTCGCACCGCTGCCGACAGCTCCACAGCGCAGCGCTCAACCGCTGCGCCACCAGGGAGGCCCTCAAAGCAGAATGTTAAAGCAAAAGGAGACGAACAATAGCATGAGTATATTATGTGACAATAAAGGGCAAAATGCTTAACGAAAACAAAAAGAATGAAAAGTATATAAACTAAAATACATACAAAATGGCAGCAGGAACCCTCCCCCACCACAGCAATTTGACAGATGAAATGAAAAAAGAAAGAAGAATTTGAAGAACGGAAAGCTACATTTAAAATGATTGAATGGGAAATTTTATGGTGCAAACTTAAAAGGAAAACACAGGACATGGAAAACCTTCACAGAAAAAAAATTAATGGAAATGTTCAATGAAAGAAAAATGCCCAAAGTTGTATACATGACATGAGATGATCTTGCTGCAGAAAAGAGTTAATCTTTATTTTAAATTAAAAAGCAGTGGGAAAAAGATCCTATCACCTGTTTAAGAAAGAAAAAAAATATAGTAACAAATCATTTTAAAGTATACAAAAAAAAGTATCAAATATTTGAACTTAAAGAAAAGGTATATTTAGAGAAAACTTACTGCTTTAAATGCTTTTTATTAATAAGACAAGTAAAATTCCAAAATCTAGTAATGCACTTCCAAAAATAAGCTAAGAAAAAATCTTAAGGAAAAAAATGTATGCTGAAGTAAACCCAGGGGAAAGGACATATTCTCTGAAATACTAAGGCAGAGTCTCTTTCAAAAGAGACACACACACACACACACACACACACACGCACACGCACGCACACACACATGCATACACACAAATTGCATTTGACTGAAATTTAATGAGAACAAAATTTAAAAACCAGAAAAAAATTTAAAATCAATTAAAAGGGACCAAAAATCATTACAATGGTGATGTATTTGCACATTCAAGAAAAAGAGATGATTTTTATGAATGTTCCAGATTTAAAATTGATACAATCAATGAGAGGCTGAGAATGTGAATAGACCAGTAGCTAAAGAAATGAAACTTAGCCCAGAAACTGCTTTTATTGACACAATGACTTAACTGGAAATTTTTTCAAATTTTCTGATATAAGCTAACTGCAATCCAGAAAGAAAGTTTAGAATTAAAGTTTTTCACTTATTGTAGCAGACAAATAGGATCCTATTCTTAAATCTTGTAAAACCACAACGAAATCTCTCTCCAGCAAAGCTCTTACAAATGTGAAAATATCTGTTAATAGAATTTGACCCTATTTTAAAAGAATTGTTTACTATGAAAAGGTAAGTTTCATAGTAATAATGTCTAAATTTAATACAAATTTATTAAATTTATTAAACTAATACATAATTTAACTTCAGAGGCAACGTTTATATCACCTTCATAAGAGAGTAAAAGAGTTGGTAAAATTGAATGCTCTTTTCCACTAAAAATTTTAAAAATAGAAATATTCTTTTTTAACATGATAAAATCAACCATTCTTTTTAAAAATAGACAAAATATTTTTTGTTAAATTTATTTAGCAAATCTTTGAAGAGTCTTATCATCCTAACAGTGTTTCAAAAATACACTAGAGAATCAATATTATAAAATCAAAAGCAATCATTATTTTAACTTGAACCTGAAGAAATTAAGAATTCCAACTAAAAGTGTTATAAATAAAAGTAGTTCATGAAAATATCCAGAAAAAGGCTAAATCCACAAAATTCTAAAGCATTTTTAGTAAAAACCAGCAAATAACTAGTAATTAGAACTCTGTTCACTACCTAACAAAATATATAATATTTCAGAATTGCCCTAAATCAAGATTCACAACAAAACTAGAAAATGTTCAACTTCAAATAGTAATATAAAGGAAAACAAATAACTGTATCACATTGGTTGTTTGAATATAAAAAGAAATTTATTTTACCAGGTTAATTTTTAGATCTGATTTACTTTCATTTAGAACTATAAAATACTTTTAAAAATCTGATAAAAATGTTTTCCAGTATGTCTCAAAATAAATATATATGAATGGCAGAACAATTTTTAAAGATTTTTTTCTTATTAGTAAATACCCAAAACAAATAAAATGAATGCTTATTGAAAAGTGTTAGAAAATACAGAATAGTATAAAGAAGAAAATAAAAATTATTCTGGTTTTGGTTTAAAAGCAGAAATTTGAACACAGTAGAGTAGAGAGAGCAGGAGTAAACTATCAGATATAAAAACTAGATAAGTCACACAGTTCACAAAGCAAATGGAGAGGAAATAATTATTTGATGAATGCTTGGGGATAGTTAGAAATCAAATGAAGTGAAAATTAACTTAGACCTAAATCTCAAATTCACTAGCATAATAAACAGTGAGTGAGCGAAATGGCGAACTACTACACTTAATGCTACTACTGACGAGAAGAAACTAGTTGAAAACAGAATAGAATTATATATGAAAATAATTTTAATTATTCACACAACAGAAAAGGTAGATTGATAGAATTTACTTTCTAGACACCGTATAAGAGAATGACAAATATTTGAAATAAATGTTAGACCGATGCTTATTATCTAAAATACATAAAGGATTTATACTAATTTATTAGAACAGAACCAAATACCTGTACTCAAAAGACAGATGTTAAAAGGGTGGTTGAAACAAAACCTGAATAGGGAATCAAATCTGATAAAACCACCACTTTTTTCCTAAAATTTAAATTCAAATTGCATCAGTATGTTATTTCACGTGCAAAAAGTTACAGTAAAGTGATTGACTAAACTCATTGCTAGCTGGGAAAGAGATATGAGTGATGTTAATAAGAATGGGTTTATTTTTCTAAAAAAAATTGTGATATGACAAAGCCTATCACAAACAAAAATATCGAAATCAGAAAATTGCCTCTCAGAATTTATCCTAATAAAACTGATTTTTAAAAATTATATACAAAGATAAAATAGCACTGTTTAAAATATCAGGTCGCAAATAATTCAATTGTATAGGAAAGGAGACTTGTAAGTGCTGAAATGCACCATCAAACCATATAGAAATTTGTTTGATAAAAGAATTATCCTACTAAAGAAAGTTTGAAAATTACTCCTTTCCAGGAAAACAAATGTTTTTAGGTGATTGCAGATACATTGAAAAATATGTTTTAAAAAAGCAATTGAAAGTGAAAATAGTGAAACATGAAAGTGTATGAGAATGTGTAAAACTGGATAAAGTTGGTGTAAAATCCATTAACATGGGGGAAAAGCTTCAAATAATAGAAAAAGCTGAATACTTTCATCAAAGAATACAAATGTTATCTTAAAACTGTTTTATTGTTAGATTAAGATCTTAGATTGCAAAACAGTAAAGGCTGTATCAGTGTAAGGATCATGTCCTGTTTGGTATGTAATTTCTTAAATCACACCCCAGCAAGACCACCTACTTAAAAAAGAAGAAAATTTACCCATTTGTGGGGATTTAGGGAAAAAATGACGTCACAATTGGTATCTTTGCCCCTTCTCTCGTTCATGTCCGGGGATCATTTTCCCTGAGCAAAAACACTCAAAAGAATTGTGGGTTATTCTAGTAATCTGATGTCCTATCTCTTGACTTACAGCTGTTTAAGATGTGTTAGTGTCTATATTGTTGCTTTTAATAAGAATTAATATGATATTTAGCTAAATATCTGTATGATAGTTTGTTCCAAAAGCAAACAAACTTAATATCTCAACAAAAGCACACAGCACTGTTCTTGCCTTCTCTTACTGACTGTGTTTTCTTTCGGGAGCATGAGGGAGAGAGTATGGTCTTTGGAGAGAGTGATTCTTGCTTACTCAGCCAAAGAAGCTTTTGAGGACAAACACCCTGTGAGTTTCATCTCTCAGTGAATCAGCCAACCCAATGCTGCTTGTGCTAACCCACCACTGAAGAAGTCAACCCAACCCAACCCAACCCAACCTAAGCAAATACTGAATTAGAGAGAAATGAAATGAATTAGATGATAGTCTATACCGCAGTGAAAAAAAAGTAAGTGAATATAAATGAAGCTTGTAGACTCTTTAAGAAAATGTATCCTACACCACTAAAAAAAATCTCCATGCCATTTATTACTCACATACCACACGCTTTTCATCTTTAGAGCATGTACAACACTGACATATTCTCTCTGCATTTTAACCCGTTACTTTCAGAAAGGGAAAACAGAGTGGATAACTCCATGGTGGAGCATCTGACTTCCTTTCAGAAGAATCCTTCAAAAAGGAGCTCTCTTCTTATTTCATGTTTTCTAAGCTTTGCACCTTGACATGTCGTGTTCACATCAGAAAAGTCACAGGTCTGACAGAGGGTGGCACGTTTCTGGAAGAGCAGCTTGGAGAATGCTCAAGATGTGGTTCTTGGATGTGACTTCCTGCTTTTTTCCAGATTTCCCAAACTTTGAAGTCTGCACATATAAAATGAGATACTAATGATGATGGTGCACATGGCAGCTGCACTTATTAGTTCTGGGACTCAAAACAAACAAATAAACTAGATTAGATGTAGATATAGATGTAGATTAGCTTTAGGTGCTATACAAATTCAGGTTATCACTTTATAAAACCTGAAAGTAGTATTTCTTATATTTTACAGTCTGAGTGTTGTCAGGAATTGAGTGCTTAGTATAGAAGGAACCATGTTCCAGGTGGCGGGGTGTCTGCCCATCCACCCTGCTCTCATGCCCCCATTCCCAAGAGAGAAGCACATTCACAAAATGCCAGCCAACAGCCCACTCTCCCTTCACTCCCAGTTTGCTTCCCACCCAGAACTCAGAATCCCAACAGCCCTGGCCCATGTTCCAATGGGCCATAGCAGACCCCCCTCAAAACTGCTTTGTAGGAACCTCACTACTCCTGCCCATTTGTGGGTCCAAACTATGGATTTCCCTCCCCCTTGTAGCCCAGGTTGCCCCACCACTGGCAGGGGCGGGGGTGGGGGGGATTTGTTAGAGATGGATGTCAAAGAATGAATGGCTCTGTGCTTGAGGAAGTGAGTGAGGGCGAGTATTTTAGGGCAAAGACAGCGAAGCTCAAAGGGGAGCAGGCCCTCCTAAGCGTGGTGGAAGGGGCTGATGGTGACACAGATATCACTCCCTGGGCATGCGTGGTCCAGATGCATCCAGAAATGGGCAGAGAATGGGAAGTCATCGTATCATGTCAGATCTCTATTGCTTTCATCCACCCCTTAGTCTATAAAAGTGATCTTTCTTTCTACTCCATAACAGTCATTAGTCCAACACATTTGGGGGATTAAATCCTTATTAATTTCAAAGAAACTCACAAAATAGAACCCTCAGTGTCGATGAGGAGGCAATAAGATCATTTTTACATTTGATTGCTAAAATGTAAATCACCAGACTTTCTGCAAAGGAATTATAGTACATGTGCATGAAGAGATTTTAAAAACATTTTCATATTATATGACCCGGTCACTTCACTTTGAATTTACTTTTGAATTCCTCCCAAAGAAATAACCCAATGCTCACAGAAGGCATGGACAAGAAGGTCTGCTACAAAATTATTGGAAACAGTGAAAACATTTTACACATCCAGCAATGGTTAATCAGTGTAAGTTAATGAAGGTATACCAATAGGTTCTATTGTTACTCCATAGAGGGGAGAAAGCTAATCATTCGAATGCACTAAATCTCGGTTGATTTATTTCAACCCTTTCTTAATCTGTAAAAGTTATCTTTCGTAGCTTTTCTGGAATGATCCCAGAGCATCCTGAGTATGACCTGAGACAGTACACTTAGGAGCAGAGGAAGAAGAGTCTTAGTCTCATGTTAGCACTGCATAGAACTGTATATAATTTTATAAGGTCTTCTAAGCTTTTCTCTAATAAGTTTCTGTTCCTTTCATGGGAGAAGGGTTTGAGGAAACCTTTTTAAATTTTCTCTTTATTGTGGCAAAATATAGCAAATTTTATTATCATCACTTTAAGTATGCAAAAGTGACATTAATGATATCTACCACATTACCTATATAATTCCAAAACTTCTCTGTTTCCTCCTAACAGAAACTCTGTAACCATTAAGCAAAAATCCCCATCCCTCTTTCTCCCCAGGTCCTAAAACCTCTAATCTTCTCTCTGTCTCTGTGAATTTGCTTATTCTAGATATTTCATATCTGCAGAGTCATATTTCTTCTTTTGTGTCTGGCTTATTTCACTCAACATGTTTTCAAGATTCATCCAAGTTGTCACAAGTGTCAGAATTTTCTTCCTTTTGAAGGCTGAATAATATTCCATTGTATGGCCAGACCACAGTGCGTTTATTCATTCTGCCAGTGGACATTTGGATTATTTCTACCTCTTGACCAGTGGAGGTAATGCTGTATGAATGAGGTACACAAGCATCTATTCCAATTCTGCTTTCTATTCTTTCAGGTGTCTGCCTAAGAGTGGGATTACTGAGATCATATGGCAATTATATAATTAACTTTTTGAGGATTCTGTTGCTCTTTTAATCAGAAAAAAATGTTGCATTTTCAATTTCAAGGTGATTCAGCTTTCAAGAATATCATGTAGGAAGGGACAGGATGATATTGATATTTATTGGTTGTAAAATTGAATGCCTCAAAATGTTCTGAATTTTGACACGTGCCCACACCAGCTAGGAACCAATGCCAACTTTTAGAAAATGTCAATATAAATTTAATTTATCCAAATATCCGTAAGGGCTCCCTGTATGCCAAGTATTTCAAGGCTAGAAGCTAAAAGAAACTTTGTGATCACTAACTCTTTTTGGAATGTTTCAAGCTGCAAAATCACCCCTGAGAAAACCACATCATTTACTTTATTGCAATCTTTTGCCAACACTAAGATCTTTTCCTCACATTTCCACTCACTAAATTTTCAGTTCCAGGCAACTCCAAGTATTTTCTTTTAGGAGTTAGGTATCTATTTTTTTTTTTTATCAGAATGTCACTTTTTAAATTTAGTCTGAAATCCAATTCTGTTTGGTTTAAGGACATTTTTCTTAGGTAACTTGTCAGGAAAGCATGATTGATTGTTTATGACTTGAATATTTTTAAAGTGAGAATCATGGAATTTAATAAAGTATATTGTTTTCTCATAGGGTTAAAACATCTACAAAGCCTCCAATTCAAATGTGACATTTCACCATCCCATTTTTTTTTTCTACAAGAACCTTTTCTTATTAACCTGGCAAAGGAAATAAATCCGGCTAAGAGTTTTTAGGACAGGGGATGTCTCCTTTTGTTTGCTTTGAAAATTCTTGGATACATAGAGAATGTTCTGCAAATAGGAAAATGAATAAAGAATTGATAGGAAAGAAAGACTATAAACATCTGAGTTTCAAACTTCTAGTTGTACAACCAATTGTCTACTCTCAAGCCATACGCACCTAGGTTATACTCTAGGAGAAAAAATTCCAGTGGGGTGGAGCAGATACACACAAAATAGATTTATGTGGAGCATGGAGACATTGGGAGGGAAACATAAAAGTAGAAATTTAATAGGCAAGAGATTTGTGAAAGAATCCCTACAAATCAATAAGGAAAAAACAATAAGAACAATTTGACTTGAAAACTGGGAAAAGAATGAACTGGTAATACCCAGGAGAGGAAACTGGACTGGCTAATAAGCAAATAAAAATAGGCTCAGCTTCACTAGCACTTGGGGAAATGCAAATTAAAAGAACCATGAGAAACATTTTATGCCCATGATATTAGTAAAAAAACAAAAAATGTCCAATAATCTCAGGTAGTAGCATGGAAGCAGGGAAATAGGATTCTCCTCTCCTGATGGGGGTGTAAATTGGTGAAGCCACTTTGATAAGTAATTTGGTAAAATCTGGAATAGTTGAAAATGTGCATGCTCTGTGATCTGGCAATTTCGCAGCTAGGTATGTACTCTGGAGGAACTCTTACCTGCATACTCAAGGAAATTAGTGCAAAATCCTCTGCTAAAATAGGAGGGCCGATGGGGAAAACAGGGTTGAGGAAGATCACTCAAAACTCAAGGAATTTTGTCACCCAAGAACTAACGAAAACAAAAATATTTTTTAAATCATGACAAAAATAGTATTGACGCCTACCATCCCAGATGCCGGCCCACCCAGGTTCCTGGGTGGGTAGATATGGGTGGACAGTCACCTCTAGTAGAGATCATTTATTTCCACACACACAAAAATAAAAATACGGCACTGGGGAATGCTTCTTTCTTTATTGTCTTAATCTGCAGCCCCAGAGTCACCAAATATGTTAATAGTGGAAAGCTTCGTGGTCCTTGAAGCCACTAAACCCTGTCCCTATTTGCTCAGAAGACGTCTCTGTAGATTTTCGGCTCGGGTCTATTCGTTGCTAAGATTTTCTCTTTTAATTGCTTGAAACAGTAACACCTTGGGAACAATTAAGTATCAACCAATATGACCTTCAGGCTCTAGCTATAGCCTATTCCTATTGGCCAATTGTGGCTTTGGTAATTGTGTAAAAAGTAACCCATGTCTTAATAAGGAGTTCACCATTGTGTTGTTTAGTGAGGAGTTGAGCAGGGGGGCCCTAAATGCCTCTCACTTAGGGACAGATAAGCAAAACATGGAATATTCCAACCACAGGACCACAAGTTGTTATATAACAACCAATAAACTAGATCTTTATGCATTAACATGAATAAACCTTGAACACATAATGTGTTTAAAAACCAAGGTACAGAGTATGTGAAATTTTTTAAATCATGTAAAACAGTCCTAAGAATTACCTGTAGGAGAAATATAAACATATAGGTCAGAAAGGTGCATACCAAAATAATGAGCATAGTTTTCTCTGCAGTGGGCAGGAAGAGAATGAAAACAGAATAAAGCCCTCTGTGAATGTTGTTTCTCTTCAGCAAACAAACATCTAAAGCAAAAAAGGAGATGTTACCGCTAGGTAATTCTCACTCATGGGTAAGGGGTCTCTTCAATACTTCGTTCATTTTTCTGCATTTAAAAAAATTCCCAATTAAGAAAGCAGGACATTGGCAGAGTTTAGTAGACATTTCCTGAAAGTTTTATATGTGCAAACACACCCTAGTGCCCTTGGTGACAGAAGAGCACAAACGGCTTACAAATCATTTGCTGGGGTGCAGATGGGCAGAGGGGGTGTGAGGGTGTGGAGAAGAAAGAGCAGATTCTGCCTCACCAGATCGGGGCTGTTCCCATGATGCCTGGGTTGGTTCAGAGACAGGTGTTGAAGGGGGCGTCTTCTCTAGGAGCTTTGACATTGTTTTTAGCTCCTTTCCACATGAAAAAGACAAAACAGCCAATGGTTAATGATAAATGGCACAGGAAACCCCAATTTCACTCATCTTAGGTTCTATTGGAATGAAGCAGAATTCAAGTTAACTCCACTTTGCTAAATGAATTCATTTTGCAAAGAGTATAAAAAGCAGACAGATATCAGAAGATTTCACTCATCTGCAGAATATAAATACAAAAAAAATTACATGCAAATAATAGAAGAAGATACTAGAGGGAACAGGGGAAAGGGTGGAGGGATGGGACATGGAGGCAGATGGGGTGTGGGCATAGGTGGTTTGGGGAGGCAATAAAAAAAAACATTCAATAAATGTTTAGTGAATGAAGAAAAAAGAGTATAAAAATGTTTGTGCTTAAGGCTGATAACATACTAGCTGATCACCTCAGGGACACAGCCGATCCCCCGCTTTGTTGTCAGTTTCCCCATCTGTGATTACAGTCACGATATTAATCGCTGTTCTTGTCAGTTTAGGAAAATGAGACAAGACGGTTTTTCTGGCACAAAGCCTGGTCCAGGGTGGGCACTAAGCAAAGGTAAGTTTTTTCCTCCTCTTCTGGAAGAATATATTAAATACAAACAATTTGCACTGATCACCAATGATCATGATCCATTCTTTAAAGAAACTTTCTTTTTCATTACTGTTATTCTAATAAAACTTATTTTTATAATTTTGCAAATAATAAAAGGGAGAGCTTATTTAATAGAGTCTGCATTTCAAATACTTCCCTATTTCTCACATTTTCTTCCAACACAGGGGTAATAACTTGGGCTTCAAAGAAAGTTCACAGGGAACCTGAGGGATGCCTGAGCTCTGGAAATCTTTTGCAAAATTGTGTTTGAATAGAGGCAGATTTTTCCAGATGATTCCTCCGCCACGGCTGTAACCTTACGTCATGTGTCTTTACTATAATCCCACTTTCTGATGATATTCAAAATTTAAACTCCCTGCCCACCTTGATGATAATAAAAAGATTAAGGAGGAGGGATTGGAGTGAGGTGTGGGGATAAAAGAGAATACGTTAGTTAAACAGAGAAGAGGCTGGTACAGACCGGTAAAAATAGGGTGAACACAACTCCCTTTACTCATGGTGCCTTGAAAAGTTGGACACAGGCAACTCCCAGCTGCAGCTGACCCCCATGCAGGTAGGTGAATGGAATGGTTTGAGCAAGAATATTCAACATGTTGTCTTTTGCTAGAGGAATTTGCTAGTGACTCAATGTGCCATTTTCCTAGCCCCCAACATGTGCCCAGAGCTTAGGGTAGACAGAGTGTGATGCCAAAGGAATTAAAAAGCCAAGTGCTTTCACACTCCAGGTTGTGAGGGTTCGCAGAAGTCAAAACAACTGCTACTTGCTAAAATCCCACCAGATGAGGGGCAAGTTTCTGTGGCCTCCGAGAAGCCGACCTCCGTGCCCATGGGGAAATTGACTACGTCCACTTATAAGAAGAAAAAGAGTTGTATTGGTGTGAGCAGATCACCATGACAACAATCAGACGGTCACGTGGCAGCGTGGTCCCTGGTGTCTGGGGATGTATTGGGTGCTGCCTAGTTGTGTCAGTTCATCACCAGCGTCCGCCGAGGCTTTATCCCATTTTCCAGGGCAGGACCAGACTCTTGGGGCTCTGAATTTGTCCCTGTCCCAGCTCAGCAGCACCACAAACACACTCTGGTTGCTACACCTACTCCTCTGTACACCCTGGCTTACCAGAATTGTTCTGAATTTGAGGTGGTGAGGACTTTCCCCCAGGACCTTTCTGCAGCAAGTGAGATGAATGGATAGTGACGCACCTTTTCCTTCTAGGAAACCATCTCAGCCAGCCTTCTCCACTTTCTGTTTTTCTACTCTCAGTTGTGAGTTAAGAAATATTGAATGAAAAATTAATGCCTCTATTGCAAATAACAAAATTTGGAGAGTGAGGAAACATTTCTCTCTGTATACCCCACGTGCTTCAGATTTGGGGGGCTCTCTGGTTCTCCTGGGAAATGTCCAGATCCCTTGGTCTTGCCCTCCCTTCCTCCAGAGCCATGAGCGTCATCCCCACCCCAAAGGGAAGTGCCCAGGGCTTTCTTCCCTGCCCGCTTCCAGCGACCTTGGCACCTTTCTCTAGGCTGAGGTCTGCAGGGCTTCTTGTGTCCCCACCTACTTTCTCTCCCCAGGGTCAGAAACCTTCTGATTGTTGTCATGGTGATCTGCTCACACCAATACAACTTTTTTTCTTCTTTGAAGGGGACGTGGTCAATTTCTCCATGGGCACGGAGGTCAGCTTCTCGGAGGCCACAGAAACTTGCCCCTCATCTGGCGGGATTTTAGCAAGTAGCAGTTGTTCTTACTTCTGTAGTGAGGGCCGCAGCCCCTTTGCTTTCAGGGTGCCCGACAGACCCCAGGATGTGTCGCAGCCCTCCCCACATGGTCTCCTCTGCGGTGTCTTGTAGCAGGCAGGTTTTAAAATGAAAAAAAAGTATCAAAGACAGCACCTCAAACTTATGTCATGTATAATACAATGTGACTTCGATAAAAATGAATACATAAGGCAACAAACTAAAGAGTTATCAAGATAATTTTAAAAAGGCAAGTAGTGGAATCATTCATTCCAAAGGAGCTTCTGAGTCAAAAAACCAATTCATAAAACAGATCCAAGCAGAGCACACTTGGGTGTGGGAGGTGGTCCTATCTTTACCTACTCAATTTTATTCTACTCCCCTCCCAGCCAGGGAGGGGGACTCTACAGACTGTCCCCCCCCACTCCCACCCCCACCCCCCGCCACATCCCAGAGGAACAGGACAGAAGGGAATGGAACAGTCACTGTCACTCACCCAGTTGAAATTCTTAATCTGGACCCTCTGATCAGTGCGTGAATTCCCTGGAAGTGCATGAAAACAGGGTGGTGAGAACGGTAAAGAAGGCTGGGAGGACCAGGTGCCCCTGAAAAGGGAAAGAACCCAGGAGGATGAGGTCAGCAGAGGAGAGCATGCTGACGTGTTTATGCACCACATAATTCCAGAGCCCTGAACACCAGACTTGGGCAGTGCACAGCTTGTACAACCATCCATGCCAACCCTGAGTATAGCTCTTGGGATCCCCTGCAAATGAAGCGCACCCCAGAACAACAGTGCCTTTCCTTCTTGACAGCTCTTTGTACCCACATCCAAAACTGCAGTTCCCAAAGGTCCCATATGTTTCTTTAAAATGATCTTATTAAAAATAAAACTTAGATTTACTTGAAAAGAAAAATTAGTTTATTATTTCTGAAAATAGAAAGCCAGAGTCACTTGATACTTGCTACAGATGGACAGTCATTAAAAAGTGACATGGCAGCTGCCAGCGACAGAGCCAGCCGGGGCCCCCACCTGGAAGGCAGGAGTTTGTCTGTCCTGAAAGAACAGGACCAAAGTAGCCCTGCCCCCCACTAGGTCGCCCCTGCCCGACCAACTTGACATTCCTGTAGTTTACATTCATGTAGTTACATTCATAAGTTTTGTGATTTAGGTGCAAGTGTGGGTTCAGAGGCAAGGCCCTTTCTCCCCTCCCCCCCCAGCCCCCCCGCCCCCATCAGGGGGCATTTCCATGCCGTTTGATTGATGTGAATGTCTTCCTGGGCTGAGACCCCTTGCCCATCATCTGAGTCTCCAAGATGTCCTTTACTAAGAAAAAAAAAAGGGTTGAAAATTTCCGTTAGAAATCAACATTTCCAATCTTGTTTTTCTCTTTAACTTGCAATTGTCTCTCCTCTTGTCTAATCTTCCAGCATCACCCCCAGAGGTGTGCTCTGGTGGACTTTTCCCCTCCCATCCAGCTTGAGGAGGGGTACAGGGCATGCGTGTTCTGGCCCCAAAGGGAGGGCCGTGCCAGGAAAGATCGTGACCCAGAAAGTTGCTCCCCCACACGTCTACGCTGCATAGTCTGCACCTTTGATCTGGGTGCTGCGCTAAACGGAAGCATTTCTGTCTAGCTTTTACTCCTTAAAAAATTATAAATGGAGCAATAAGTAAATGGAGGTTAGATGGTGAGAGCCAGGTTCTCACTGCTAGAGGGGGAGCCAGGGAAGGAGACCAGGACGGCCCATGAGCTATTGGCTTAGAGTTGGAGCTTCAGAGTGAGACTCTCTCCTGAGACTCAGCCTGAATTTAGCTTTAGTTTAATCTCAGTACAGACAGGTAGAAATGTGCAAGTCAACACACACACATTTGCTCGTTCTATCAGCTAACAAGTCCTGGGAGCAATGAGACCCCAGTAAAAACAAGCACATCTAGTCCCCAGATCTTGGTTTCTAATGGGATTCTCTAGGAGACAGAACCCGAAGTCTTCAAAGAAATAGGTGATTCTAGGACGGGGCAGGAGATACATGAGATGACCTGGAGTATCACGCAGTCAAAAAGTGAGGAAATGCTTTTAAAAAAAAGAAAAGAGAGAACCACAAAAGCAACAAAACACAGTGATGGGATATGTCAAAGGGACCCAGGAGTGAGCTCCCTCTCGCCAAGATGAAACAAGTCAAGCAAAACAAAATAACGAAGTGGTATCGGATAACAACTCAAAATATGAAATAAATACATGAGTCCATACTGACAAAAAAATACTCAAGGCAGTAAACAAATGGGGGGCTAGGGAGTGGAGAAATCACCCGTGCAGAACAACCCCAAATAATTTATAGAGAGACTCTGCCCTGGAGGCAAAGGATGTCCCACACTTTTTGGGCACAGTGACTTTCAAAGAAAACAGCATGGGAAGAGCAGAGAGAAAAGAGTAACCGCTGTAGAGAAATCCGATAAATTTGACCTCCGCCAGTTGACCAAGGTGAACAGCAACAGTGGGGTTGCCATGAGAGCGCGTGTCCTTTGGGATGGGGTAAGAAGAACTTGTTACCTCCACGGTCTCCTTCCACAGGGCCAGTCTAATCATGAGGAAAACGCCAGCCAGCTTCAACTGAGAGGACATCCTGAAAGACCCCACTATACACTGAAAGCTGTTAAGGTCATCAAAAACAGGCAAGGCTGAGAAGTTTGTCCTAGCCAAGTAGAGACGTGACACCTAAATGTGATGGGGGGTCCTAGCTGTGACCCTGGTACAAGAAATAGACATGAGGGGGAAGCTGAGGAAATTGAGACTTTAGTTAACATAAGAATGTATCAAGGGGACCTCCTTGGTGGTGCAATGGGTTAAACGCAGCACTCTGAAGCTATCCAAAGCCACTGAAGCACGAGTTCGATCCCCGGCCCGGGAGAATCCCACATGGCGCAGCAGACCTCTCCTGTCTCTCCTGCTGCTCCCCTCAGCAGTGTACTTCAGTAGAGCTGCCTGTTCTGCTCCCCACTCTGTCTCTGGTGAATCTTCTCACCCCTCCCCCACACTTCTGGCCTGCACCCCAGCTTGAATGCATAAATAAATAAATCTTTGGAAAAAAAGAATGTATCAAGGTTGTTTCATTCATTCTCACAAATGTATCACACTAATGTGAGATGTTAAAAATAGGGGACACTGGGCTTGGGAGATGATATGGGGACCCCCTTGTACTCTTTGCAGTAACTCTGCAAATCTAAAACTGTCCCAAAATAAAAGGTTGATTTTCAAAAAGACAAATAAAAATTCTAAAATAATTCAAGCAGATAGAAAAAAATGTAAGACATGTCTGTATCCATCCCTCAGGTTTAACAGATAATATAACATTTGGCCCCATTTGTTTTTGTCTGATGTGGTGGCTTATCATTTCACAAGTATGTCACACTTATGCTACATAGGAATGTTTTTATTAACCGTATATGCCATTATTTTTGTGATAATATTTACATAAACAGTAATGTGTGCCTATATAACTTTTGAAAATTGCTCCTTCATATTGTTAACTTTATTTGTGTTGATTAATCTAGATCCAGTTCATTCATTTTAACATCTGTATAGTATTTGATTATATGAATAATGCAACATTACTCATACTTCCAGCCAGGGACAATTAGATTGTTTCTAGATTTTGTGTGTCTTTTTTTCTTTCCCTTGAAAACACTGTTACAATTAACATTCTTATAGGTGTCAAGAGTATTTAGGTAGACATTTTATGAGTGGAATTGATGGTTGTCTGGGTAGGTGCCTCTTTATCCTTATAAATACTACCAAATTGTTCTCCAAAGTAGATGGGTATACTAATTTGTCTTCCCAGTAACAGTGAACGAGAATTTAATCCCCCAGTCATCTTTTGGAAAAAAAATGCTACTGTCCACTGCCATTCTGGTTTCTTCTGTGAATTGCTTGCTTGTAACTACAGTTGACACACTTAACAATGAGAATGGGGGAAGAATCACCTACCCCCAAAGATCAAAAATCTGGGTATAACTTACAGTCAGTGCTTCCTATCTACTGGTTCTACAGGCAGTAACAGTTCCAGCAAGCTGGTTGAATTCTTGAATTCAGGATCCGTGTACAGAAAAAAATCTGCATATAAATGGAGCTATGTTGTTCAAAAGTCAACTGTAGTCCTATTTTTGTACTGGGTTGCTTATAAATTTCCTGTGGAATACATAACTAATTTGTTACAAAGACAACACAAGACTCTCTGATATCTTAAGCCTGTGGTGTTTTGAGGCACCTCAGAGGGCCTCACCTCAATTCTCCATCTCTTCATAACTTTGTATTCCCAGCACATGGTAGGAAGATTTACACAAGAGAAACTGGCATACTATAATTCGGCAGCCCCCCACCCCCCAAAAAAGACTACTGTCAAACATTTTACCAGAGCGCTGCTATCTTAACCTCCGCCTGGCTCCCACTTGCTTCAAACTTCTCCCATAAAATGATCAGTTTGAAAGCAGTCCCTGACCCCCTAAATCGACTTTTTCAGACTATTGGAACTGGGTCTTGGACCTCTTTCAGAAGCTATTGCATCAGAGACTCCGTAATATAAGAAATTTCAATATCCTATTACACTAATACATCTTCAACATTGAAACAGATCTCTGTTCCTCTAAAGCAAAACTAAGCTTCTTCAGGGACTATCTGACACAATAATCCAAGCACAGAAGTAGAACTGAAATATCCAGTTATCCTTGGAATTGGAAGGAATCTCAAATGTCATCCTCAATTCCGTACTTCTTTGGACAATCTCCCCAGCGGGTGTGGACGACGTCATCACCAGGATAGCGGGGCACCTTGGTGATGCAGGGCTCCTCCACACAAGGCAGTGCTGTAAGCAGAGACTGCAAGATAATGCTGATTATTGGTTTCTAGTGAAAAAGAAGAAACATTCTTGAAAAGAACTCAAAGCCGTTTCCTTGCTTTTACTCTAACTCTGCCCAACAGCGTTACCTGGGTCAGGTCTAATGATGGGGGTGGGGGGTAGGGGCTTTTATGACACCAGAAGTCATATAAGACTTCCCTTAATGTCTGTTCCTAATCACTCCTGACGGGCTGTTGGGATCTGTCCTTTCCTCTTCTTGCCCCTGTGTCACTGTCAGTTCTCTGGTGATCAATGGCTGTCCAAGGACAGATGTTAACCTGATTCTCCAGATTTGGTCTCTGGTCTGCTGAGTTGCAGACATCTGCATAACTCCAAGATCTTACTTATGTTTAGCCTGTCCATGGGGCCAGAAACAGAGTTTGCTTATAATAAGGAGCCTGGCATATAGATGTTGCTTACAAAAATATCTACTGAAGAAAAGCACAAATATAGTCTACAGAATAAAGTTCCATTACACTTAATTTCCCAAAGAGAACATTTCACAGGAACATTCTCAATGATCTGTTGGGGGATTCTTCCTTTTGTGGGTCACCTGTGGCTGCTTTCTCTGCTGTGATGTTTCTGCTTGTCTTTCCCTACCATATTTTTAGAGGAATATATATGGGAATTTAGAACTCCCCCAAATGCATTCTGTTCTGAGAAACTCCACGGTATGAAAAACCTGCGTTAATAAAACAAATTAGGAAGTCATCTTTTCCTGCGCCTGGGTTCTCTTGCCTATGCATTGATTTATAGACCATTAATTACTCAACAAAGAAGGCAAGGGTGGGAGATGGGCAGCTAAGGATGAGACACCAAAGAAAGACATAATGGCACTGCAGAAGAGGAAGGTCTACTCCAACTTGGTCACTTTACTGAGGAGAGATCAGAGAGGTAAAGCAATGGGCACACAGTCACACAGCTTGGCAGAAGGAGGTAGGGCATGGCAAAGGAGGCGTCCTGGCATGCTGCTGCTAAGACAACTTCAAGCAGATGGCAGTAATCAGAGGGAACTAAAGTTTTGATTTACCCCTCTTTTTAGGTACTTTAAATGATGCACTTCAAAAATGAAGATGTGTCTTTTGTGCTCTGCAGGGCAGGGATACTTGCTATTGATATGATTTAAAGTTAATTACACAGAGTAAAGGAGGCACACCCATCTCAGGATTAACCACTGCAAAGGACAAGCAAACAAGATGGAGCCATTACAAGTTCCTGGTGTAGATTATTTTCCCAGCAGATGAGGTAAATGCACTGATCCTCAGGTGGGGTGTGGGCTAGGGCCAACCTGTGGCAGAGGAGGAAGGTATGCTCAGGGTGCTGGTGCAGGCTTCCTAGAGCCTGTCACTCCTGGCCCACATCTGGGTTTTCCAGAAAGTTCTGTTATTGATGTTTCACCTGAACGTGGTTCTCCAAGAAGTAGTTCTAAACAGATGTTCCAGCTGTCTCTGTCCAAATGCTTTTTACATGCTCTGTCCCATTGCTTTTAAAATATTATAGCAAAATGTAGCCATTACAACCCTGTGAGCAAGTTATCTGTGTAAATCTAAAATAGGAAATCTTCTTACATTGAGTATAAACAGATCTTGAGGAGACTGGGACTCACGTTGCTTTAGCTATGGGGGAATGGAAGCAACTAGAGATCCCAGGTATCTTTGCTACTCCTGGATTGCTGTGTGGAGACCTGTTGGTGGCTTCCACAGCTACAGCCCTATGCAGGGGACCTTCTGCAGAGGCATCTCTGAATCTGTATTTATCTGTAGAAGCAGCTGTGAGCATGGAGGTTGGAGTTGAGCATCTCTACTAACGCATGTAATAGCAAAAATGGCAAGCATTGTGCTAACCTTTTTTAGCACAGCTGCAAAATTTCTAAATTACATAATGCACTCTCGAAAACTTTGAACATTCAGATGTAATTACACACAATGAAGTGTACCCATTTTAAGTGTGCAGTTCCAGTGTTTTTGATTGATGCATACACTGCCATAGCCAATACCCCAATCAAGACAGAGCATTGGTATCACTCTAGAAAGTTCTCTTCCTAGTCATCCACACCTGTCCTTCCCTCTCTCTAAGGGCAACGATAATTCTGATTTCTAGCTCATAGATCAGTTTTCCTGCTCTTGAACTTCTATGAATGGACTAAGGACCGAATGTCCTCTTTGGTACCTGGCTTATGCATTATGATTTTCAGGCTCATCCATCCATACTTTTATATGTCCTAATAGTTCTCCCTTTTTTTATTGTCAGGCAGTGTTGCATTGAATGTATATATCACCTATATCACCATTCATTCATCCCTTCTCCTTTAGACGTACATTTGAATTGTTTCCCTTTTTCTTTACTTTCTTCCTTTTTTTTTTTTTTTTTTTGCTATCAGGCATAAAGCAATTCTCCACATCCCCATATTCCCATACAGGTCTTTTTGTGGACATATTTTTATTTCCTCTGGCTAAATAGCTAGGGGTAAAGTGGCTGGATCTTAAGTTAGGTGTACGCTTAACCACATACTAAACTGCAATTCACGTCCTGCCCTATGAATTAGTGAGCCCGACTACCCATGGAGTGAATTATTTTCCATGTTTGTTTGCTGATTAATTTTTGTCTTCAGTGGCATCCATAGGAAATGGGCACACATTCTTCTGAAATGTATTTGGGGCTTGATTAATTTGATGAAACCATATCCTTTGAGTGGTTCTCTAATATTCTGGAGTCACTGATACAGCTTGGAATCTGGAAGGATTTTTGGAAAACTGGAATAATCTCTTTTATGGATCTCCCTTATTTATTCTCTTTGCTAATATTTTGCACATACAAAAAATAGATAGCATATGTGTTAGTTACAAAGCATAATTATAATGTGGAAGTCTGTAAATCCACCTCCCGATCCAAGAATGAACATATTTTCGAGAACACTGCCGGTGTCTCTAGGCTTCTGCCATCCGCTCCAAGAGCTAACCGGGATCCTGAATCTTGTTTTCCTTATAAGTTCTCTGGTTAAAATAAAAGCAAAGCAAAACTAAATAAAAATATTTTAATTCTTTTCCTTCAAAAATTTTGTCACATATTTTTTTGTTTTCCTTGCTTTTAAGAGTTTATCAAAATGGTGCCATATCTTGTGTAAACTTGCATTTTTTTGCTTAATGCTGTTCCAAATATCTGCTTGTGTTATGTGTAGCTGTTTATTCAATTTTGCTCTTGAAACACATTCCTTTCTGAGACTATATCACAACATATTGTATTATTCTAAATATCTGTCAATTGTCATTTGTGGTGTTCTTCATATTTTCACTTTGTATATGTTATATTTGGGGGTTGTCTGGTATACTTAGCAGCATAGCTTGAGACAAAAGTGGTTTTTTTTTTTTAAAAGTGTAAACGAGTTACCAGTTTCTGCTCCCAAAGAAGGGAAGTTTATAAGATACCTGGGGAAATTGTGCAAAACAAAGTGTGATGCATTGTCTGTGGTTGTAAAGCAAAGACTCCTATTAACATTTTATTACATGATTCAATTTCCAAGGTTGAAACAAGTTTGACTTTGTTCTGTAGAATGTAATAATTCAAGAAAATTAAAGTCATCATTGTCTGTGTGACCAACTTAGAGTTTGTTGAAAGACAACCTAAATATTGGTTCTTATCCCCCTGTAAATATTAAGACATATAATAAAATCTAACTTCACTAAAGTAACTTTATCTTCATGGTTTGTACTTTAGGAAAACAAACATTAAAAAAAATCTACAAGTGAAATGTCACTTTGGCCACCCCACCTTCTATAATCTAAGTCCCTGTATACTTTTCTCTTTTTTTCTGTTTTCATATGTTTTCAGTGACAACTCACTGGCATTTTTATTCCTAATGCTGAAAATCTATTGTGTAATATTTAAAGATTTTATATTAGCTTAGCCTTTTAAAAATCAGCCCCGAACTTCTGTCTTAATTCACAAGTATGTGTCAAAAATTTCTAGACACTAAAAAATATATACTGTTGACATTCCTTTATGTTTAACGGCAAAATGGATCTGTTGGCAGCAAGTTTCTGTTGCAGGGAACATAAATATTTCTGAAGAAATATTTTTAAAATGAGTAGACTGAATTTTAATTCTTCACATGTAGTACCTAATTTTTAAATGACAGATGCTAAATGTGAGTTTCTTTTTAAAACTTCTAATACATTTCTTCCTTTGATAATGTTCAGGAACATCTAAAACTGGAATATTTTATTTAAAATTCAACTGAATTTCAGCTAAACAAAACAGCCTCATATGAACAACTCTTAGTGAAAAACATTTTTTTCTTTCCCTTCTATACAACTAACTGACTCACGGAATTGAGCTAAAAATTTCCAAGGGGAAAAATGATCTAGGGAATAAATACAGGGGGGAAAGTCTAGGTTTCCATTATGATAGCGTTTGACTTGTTTTCAGCTTGTAATTTAATTTACGAAAGATGGGCTGTGTAATGTAACGCGGGAATCTTTCTACAATTACAGAGAGAAAAAGAAACCTACCTTTCCTTTAGAACAGAGTCCCTGTTACCAGACAGCCTGATTGCTTACGAGACAAATACTTCGACTCCGCCTAGATATCCACAACGCTTTTATTAGCCATCTTCTTATTTATTATTGACATCAATTAGCCTGAGTCATGAAAACCGTACCACATGAAAGGCGACACGTGGTCCAATCACTATTTTTAAAAGTCTACGCATTTCAAACTCCTCTCCAGCCATTGCTGGGCTGTTTCCCTCTCTGGAGGACCTGGTCTCCGCAGCACTTATTCATTAGATGAGTCTCAGGGCAGTCTGGCTCGGGGGAACCTCTCCTTGGGAACATTTAGGAAAACCACCGCGGAGACTTGGGGTCGATGATGGTTTCTAGTCACTTACGCAGCAAAGGAAGCAAGAGGGACGTGCCCAGGAGCACCCGAGGCAGGTGCGGGTGGGTTTCCGCAGTGACCACTCATTCCGCGTGTGCGCGTTCCCGGATCTCCCTGGAGTCAGGACAGGCGACTGGATGTCCGCCCCGACCCATTTCTGGGGGCCTCTGAACTGGTCTCCCAGTCTCTGGGGTCCCGCAGACCCGCACGAGGCACGCGCCCCAGCCGCTCCCCGCAGCCGCCCACGTGGTGGAGCCCGGAGCAGCGCCAGGCGGCCAGGAGCGCTCCGGGTGGGCGGCGGGTCGTGCCTGGAGGCCCCGCCAGCGTGACCGAGCCCGGCCGGCCCCCAACCCGGGCCCCCACATTTCCTCTCCCGGAGGGAGGGAGGCGACACTCGGCGAGCCAGCCCTCCCCGGCGCCTGCCGCGCCCCCTGGCGGCCGCCGCGGGGACGCGCCCTGGGCACGCGGGGCCGCCTGTCTGGGCCCCCCTTCCCCAGCTCCGGGCGCGCGGCGGGCGGCAGGCTGTCTCCCCCGGTGCCCCTGGGCCGAGCCCCGCGGGCCGCGCCCTTCCCGCCCAGCTCCCCGCGAGCCCCTGTACTCCGAGCTCCTCGGGCGTGACGCGGCGGCAGCCCCAGCCTCGCGTGCGAGTGCCCGCCTTGGGAATGTGGGGGTCCCTTTTCCCCCAGGTGTACCCTTCACGCCGCGTCCGGGCTTCCCGGTATGCTGCGAAAAAATGCCGCTTGCAAGCACTTATTTATTTATTTTGCAACAGCTGCAAGAAACAATGAAGCTTTTCAAGAACCGGGAAACGCGCTTTCCAGCCACGCTGTTGTTGTTTTCAATGAACCTCTCGGCCCGCACTCCCCGCCCACCGCGCCCCTCTCCGCCTCCCCCCGCAGCCGGCCCCTCCGCCGAGCCCGGGCCGGCGCCGGGGGCATTGTTTTTGGAGTCCTGCGGGCGGGGAGGGCGCGCGCAGGGTGGCCGGCGCAGTGCGGGTGGGGGCGGCAGCGTGGGGGCGCGCGCGCGCCCGTGCCGGGGGGCGCGCGGGTGTCGTCGCGGGCGGGGGGCGGGGGTGGTGCCTCGCCGCCTCGCGCCCCACGCCCGGGCTCCGCTCCGCACGTCCCTGGAATCCCGGCTCCGGCTCTTGGCGCGCGCCGGCCTGGGCCGGGCCCTGGGCGCGCCGCGGCTGCGGCGGTGGCCGCTCCGGGGTGCGCGCGGGCGCGTGTGCGCGGCCCCGAGCGCGCGCGTGAGCCCCCAGTGTGTGGCAGCGGCGGCGGCAGCGGCGCGGCGAGGCTGAGGCTCTTGTTTACCAGCCTTAACTCCGCGGAGCGAAGGAAAAAAAAGGGAAAAACCCCCGAGGAGGAGCGAGCGCCCCGGGCGAACTCGGCCGAGGCGGGCGAGCGACTGGGACGCCGCCAGGAGCCTGTCCCCGGCGCCCCGTGCCCGGCGCCCGCCGACCCTCGGCCCCGCTCCCGGGCCCTCCACGCCCCTCCCGTGCGGGGGGAGCTCCACGGCGCGCCGCGGCTTTGACCTTCAGCGAGCCGGAGCCCCCGCGCGCGGAGCCGGCGGCGGCGGGCGGGGGCCGGGCGGGGGCCGGCGCGGGGCGGGCGGCGGCGGCGCGGAGCCCGGGCGGCGCGGTGGGAGGACTGAGCGCGGCGCGGCCGGCCCGCCGCTTTGTGTGTGTCCTGGATTTGGGCAGGAGCTCGCGGCGGCGGCGCTGAGGGAGGAGGCGGCGGCGAGCCGAGCCCGAGGAGGAGGAGCCGCTCATTCATTTTGACTCCGCATTTCGGCCCCGCGCCGGCCTCGCCCGCCACCCGGACTTCGGGGCGATCTTGCGAACTGCGTCGCGCCCTCCCGCCGGGAGGCTCGGGCGTCTGGCCGCCCCTCCGGGGCCCGGGGTCGGGAGGGGCTTTGCCCGGCCGGGCGGATTTGGGCTTTGCCCCTTTGCCTGGCAGTTTTTTCCCTCCTGCTTTTCTGGGTTTGCAAATGGAGGCCGACGACGCTGACAGCCCGCCCCGGCGCGCCTTGGGTTCCCGACTCCGCCGAGCCCTGGGCCGCGGCTGCCGGCGCTGAGCGGCAGCCCCGCCTCGCCTCCTGCCCGGTCCGCGCTGCCCGGCGGGCCCCGAGCCGGCGCGCCTGAGGAGTGTGGTTTCCTCCGCCCTGGTTTTTGGAGGGGGGACGAAGACTGAGTTCGAGACTTTCTTTACCTCTCCCCCCTCCCTTTTTTTTGAGAAAGGGGAATTTTGTCCCAAATAAAAGGAATGAAGTCTGGCTCCGGAGGAGGGTCCCCGACCTCGCTGTGGGGGCTCCTGTTTCTCTCCGCCGCGCTCTCGCTCTGGCCGACGAGTGGAGAAAGTGAGTATGTGCCCGCCGCCCGCGGCTACTGCGGGAACTTTTCCTTCGAGGGGCTGCGTCCTGTTTGCGAAACCCGAGTGGCCACGGTCGCAGCTGTCGAGTCCCCGGGCTTGGGGGCGGTGGGGTGGGGCGCGAGGGGCTAGGCCGGCGCGCCCTGGGGGCCCCGGCTCCTGAGTTTGGAGCCCGCGGGCCGAGCTGGGCGGCTCCCGGCGCGGGCTGGTCCTCGGGGTTTTCCTCGCTGGCTGTCCCGAAAGCCCGACCCCGCGCCGGCCGACCGGCTCGGCTCTGGGCCGCGGAAGTTCGCGCCCCACCCGGCCCCGCCACCCGCACCTGGTCCCCCTCGGGTCTCGCTGCGCGGATCGCCGCCCGGGCGCAGACGCGGTGACAGTTCCCGCGGCCGCGCGTGCCCTCGGTGCCGGGGTGCCGAGTGGCGGGGAGCCGCCCGGCCCGGAGGTGCAAGTTGTCCTCCAGGGGGAGGTGCCGGGCGGGGAGGCCCCGCAGCCCCAGGAAACGTTTCCAAACATCCCAGCGAGGCCTCCGGCCGCCCAACGTGCTTTGCCCTTCGGGACTCTGGGGCTTCTTAGCCTCTCCCTCACTTTTCCCCGATCCGCGGCGGGTTACTGGTCCTTGACTTCCCGGGGTTGCTTGGCGCGACTCAGGGATGCGGAACGTTCCCTCTCTTGTACCCCAACATACATCCCACTGCCTGTAGTCCTTGGGAAAGTACGAGGTCTGGGGCTCGGAATTAGCCAGGTTCCTCCGGGGAGCGCGTTTGGGTTCTCAGTTCGGAGGGTTCTAGGACCCTCTGCCAGTTTCTCTCCGACCCTAAACGTGAGTTGTACTCTTGGAGGGCTTGGGGGTGTTAGGGCAGCATCGAGTGTACGGGAGTGAGTGTGCGGTCGGAGCCGACGTGCATTTGCACACACTTGCTTCCCATGCGGGAGTGAGGCAGCCGCCGCACGGGCACACCTAGACGCCTGGCCGGGGCGAGAGGTGTTCTGCGCCCGGGTTTAAGAAGCGCAGGGATCGGCGGCGGCGGCGGCTGGGGGTGGGGAGAAGGGTGTTTTGTTTTGCGAGCGCGGAGCGCGGGCCTGGGTTCTGCGGCCAGAGTTGTATTGCACTCCCTCTCCCTGCCCGGTACTGCCTTTGTACATCGTTAATAAGCATTGTCGCCCCGAAGTCGCTATCGTTTGCAATCTGATAGCGTTTGTTTTGGTAGCGTCGGGTAGGGGTAGGGAAGTGTGAGGAGCGAGGGCACAAGAACTTAGCGCCCCAGGGTGTCTGCAGGGAGGAGGAGGCGGGGGTTCTAGCCTTCTCGAAAATTTAAAGCGTTGCTTACTACAAACGCAACGGTAGGGTAATTCGAACCCGATTAAAGTTGGAATACAGTCGGAGAGCTGGGGCCGGGAATGATGAGATCGTGTTGATGAGTAATGTTTGCCGAGTGCACGTATGCAGGTGGTGCCAATCCACTTTGAAAAAGTCACGGCTGAACCTTAAGGAGTGAGGGGAGAGTGAGGAGGCTGCAGGCTGCTGGTCCCATCACCGCGGCGGTTCTGTGAGGCTGTTTGTTGAAACAAATCCTTATTTCCTGTAAGAAACGAGTCCATGATGGAGTTAGAGCTGATTTTTATAGAATTCGCGTGTTTACCGCATGGAGCGAGACGCAGTTGAGACGGAGCCTTCCACACACCCGAGTTCTCTTGTTCCTTGTTTTCTAAACTTTTAGCACTCTGGATTGGGCAGAAGGCTTTCTCCCTTCTAGGCTTACAGACACAAGTGTTGGGGAGGGGGCATTGGGGAGGGGGCACGGGAGACTGAGTGATAGCCAAATAATCCCATGGCTTCTAACCTTGAAAAGCCAAAGATAGTTTAGAAGACGTGGGAGAGTTCATCTGTTTCATTGTTGCTGCTGAACTGTGTAGTTTCTCTCCTTTAATTATTTAATGTTAGTAAGTTCTGAGATTCTCAATAACAAGATGGTCCTGCTTTCCCACACAGGAGTAGGAGTTTTAAAATAGGCTCTTATTGTTTGTAACTTTGCTCCCTCAAAATCATTTGTGTGTGTGTGAAAGGGAGCTTTTTTTGGAGAAATAGACAGGAGGCAAAGGGATATTTTAATGTATTTTATAATTCCCAGTTGCCAAAGCTTTCCTCCCCTAACTCTTGAAAATGATTGGTTCCTGAAAATCTGGTAGCCAGCCAGAAGGCACCCCAATCCTGACTATGGCTTATTGAAACTCTTAACTCAGTACCTGCCCTTGCCTTCAGCTCTGAAGTTTTGAGCAGTAAATGATAAGTTCAAGGGGTGAGCTTGCTTCAGTTTTCAGTGAGAACTACATCACTTAACTCTGAAATGAACTATAGAGAATACTGTCTGAAACTGACATCCTATTGGCTATGTGTTAGAGTCAGAAAAATTGGGGTGGTGATGGTCCCTTGTGTTGGCATATTTAGGGATTCGTCTTTCCTCTTGGAGTGACAGCAGTAATTTTTTTTTCCATATTAGAAAATTTAGAAGTTTTGGAGGCAGATAAATCCAGATGTTTGTTTTGTATCAATATCATGTGAACAAGCATCTAGTAAGTGAGGAGTGGCTGGGTGATGGCCAGACTGTCTCAAGACTGTTTCCCCCCTAATCAACATGCATTTTAAACACCCCATGGCCATCTCAAGGAAAGGATTCAGTCATCTTTCTGCCCCAGGTACAGCCGCGTAGCCTATTGTCTGAGAAGATTTTCGGAAGGAACATAAACACCAAATTACATTTTAGACTCTCTAGAGGGAAATAGGAAGTAAATGGTACTTTCGAGGAGGCGTTGGGGGTCAGGATGTGAAGTTTCAAAGGTCTTATGTTTGATTTGTGGAAAGGACTATAAAGTCCTGTCTTAAGAAGTGTGCTGAGATAAACTGGAACAACCTTGAAAACATCCCAAGGGAAAGAAGTTGGTCACAAGAGACTGCAGGTCCTGTGATGCCATTTAAATGAAGATACAAAGTGTATTAGTGGTTGCCTAGGGCTGGGGCAGGAAGGGGTGACTGGTAATGGGTAGGGGGTTTCTTTTGGTGAAAATGTTCTAAAATTAGATTGTGGCAGTAATTTCTCCACTGAATATACTGAAAATCCTTGAGTTGTATACTTTAAATGACTGGCTTTTTAGGTATGCCTATTATATCCCTGTGGACCAGATTTTGAAAAAAGAAATAAGCTAAGGTTGAAGGGAAGGTGTTGTGTTACTTTGAATCCAAAAGTTAGATTAAAATTATTAAGTGAGTTTGTCCCACACGGTGGTGTCTGATTTTTTTCCCCCCTTTATGGAGGGTTTTTTTTTCCCCCTTAACATCTATAAGCTGCAGCCATAGAGCAGGCTGGTGAGTGAAGCTTGAGCTGGTGCCACAGGAGAAGGGTGGGGGAGGGAAGAATTTTGTGGTTATACACAACTCAGGTTAAGGATGGAAGGGTTGAGTGGATTAAATAAAGCACAAATAAATGTGAGTGGAAGTCAGATTTGAGACAGTAAAATCCTGCATTGAATCTGAAACCATGTTGATCTTTCCAAGATTAAGTTTAGGAGCCGAGCCTGGACGGGCTTTTTGTATTTCCACTTTTCTTACGTATGTTTTCCAACAAAGAAATAATGTAGTGTTTAAAGATGGTCAAGAATTTCCACTCTTTTTTTTTTTTTTTTGATAGCCCAGCTTAAGCACCCCTTAGTAGTAAAAACAGAGGCTGAAATATTCATTTTAATGTAGTTTTTTCCCCCTTCTTGCTAATTTTATTTCTTAAATAGCTCCAGCATCTGAGAAAGAAAAAGAATCTTTAGGGTACATAGTTGTTTTAGGCAGATAGTACTTTTTTTAATAATTAGAATTTCTGATGGAACAAAAGATTTAAAAAGCTAACAAAGGCCTTTTTTTTTTTTTAAACTGTTATGCCTTTTTCTGAATTTACCTTGGCCTTTTCATAGGGAAAAGAAAAAGACACAGGGAAGAATAATTGCTGTTTACATTTGGTTTTGGTCTTTGTCTTAGTTTACTAATAAAAATGTTCCCTGCCCTTCTTATTGTTACAAGATCAGGGCAGGGATGAAAACAACTATATCATTTTCACTTGTTGCGTTTGAGTTTTGCCACCCTGAGCCCTTCAGGGACAGCAGCTTCCTTTGAAATCTGGTTTCATTTGTGTTGTAAGAAGGAGCCCTGAGAAGCAACCAAATGCAGTCAGCACTTAAGGGGCTCCTGCTGTATGAAGGTGGGAACCTGTGTGAAGAAATGCAGAAGTCTGCAGGGAAGAAGACTTTCCTTTTTGTCGTTGGCATTTTATGGACTCCTGTGTGAAACAAAGTTACTGGGACACTCAGCTGTTGGTCAGATTCTGCAGGGACACACGGTTTTCAAATAGACAGCAAATAGCTCTCTAAAAGGCTTTTCAAAACATTTCTAGAGGCTTCAGATTTGAAGTAAACCCATCATTGATCTTCTGAAGGCCAGCGAGGCACCATCGTTGCCTTATTAGTTCCTTCCCTCCGCCTGCAACGGCCCTGCAGGCCAGGGGTATAGGAGACAGCCCCTCTGTCTGATGGGCCACGCTGCCTTCTTTGTAACATGGGTGATGACCACTGCGAGGAAAAATGTGCCATGTTGCAGTTACCTTTTGCCAGAACTTTGGTAGCTACAGGTGTGTACATGAATGTTGCTCAGCATGTTTTGAGGTGTAAGGAAGTTGGGACTTATTTCAAAACTTTTCTGGATTTGCATATGACTTCATTGGTTTTCTGGAAAGTATCAGGACACTTTCATAATGTTTAGCCTGCATGTAATTGACAATAACTTGCTGTGTTTGAAAGTTGGGGTGAGGACGAGAGCGGGGAGGAGATTTTTTTTTTCAATTGTAAAATGAATAAGCTGTGCGCCTTCCTGGGTTGTGATTTTCTTCGATTTGTTTTCAAAACTTATTTAAACATCCAGCCTAGTTCATCGCAGAGGTATTTGTGCCCGCAGGCCAGCTTGCTTTGAACAGCGCGTTTTCTTAGCCAACTTATGACAGGTGCCGAGTCCAGGGTGCACTCTTCTCAGTTGGACTGAATATATGTTCCCACACGTGCTCAAGGATACAGTTTCTTGATTTCTCTGAGATGTGCTGAAGGAAAATTCTGACCGCTTTAAAGACAGCCAAATCAATAATGAATGAAGTGCCCCAGCCCTCCTGGAAAACCATGTTTGCAGCAGATTAGCCAGAGGAAGTTCTAGTTATTTGTAGATACCATTTGGTTTCATCCAAGGTGTGGGGTGGGGGGAACAGTGCCAGTGTTTGTGGATGTGGAGACCGGTTCACAGTTGGGGAGCATAACTGATTTTCAGGATTTGGAAAGACTGAAACTTTGACATTTATATTCAACATCTCCCCCCTGCCTCTCCACCCCCCATCCCCAGGGTTTATAAAAGAACTGATTTGTTCTGAGGAAAGGGCGTATGTTTGGTATAAAATGGATCTTTAAAAAACAAGTTAGGTTGTTATCTCCATAGATGCATATTTCCTCCACATGCTGAAGTTTGTTTCTTTTGCTAAATTCCGTTGGTTTTCTGTGAGTCAAAATATTAACAATATCTTTGATTCTGAAACTTTTGAACTTTGGAAGACTTATTTTCTCTTCTTGAATGGTCAGTTTGATCCAGGTTCTTGAAGTTCTAGATATCTTACTTCCCTCCACCCCTCATGCCAATTTCATGTATAGGTTATGAAATTAATTTCAAAATCTTAAGGAAATATTGATATTTCTTTACTTGAATTGAGAAATAGTTTTTTTCACCCTCTCTTCCTCAACAAATACATGTTGAGCAATTATTGGACTCCGTCCTTTAAATGTTCATTCTGATACCATAAAGCGTCTTACAGTAAATTTTTAGAGGTTTGAATCCAACTGTAAACATGCTTGCTTTCTATTTAAAACATTAAAGAAACAGATTAGCAAGCAAAGTTTTCTTTCTTTTTCCTGCCCCGGATAATGAGAATTCTTAAATGTATAGGTTGAAATTCAGCCTTTACTGGAACACAGCAGAAAGTAGTTTCTTTTATGATGAGGTATGAGGCTACGATCCTCCGCAGTAATGTTTACAGTGTATTGTTATTTATGGCTGGGAAAATTGTCAGTAAGTAGGGGTACAGGAACTGCCTGTGTTCTCCTGCTTATCCTCTCCTTGGTTAGTGCCGGTGATGATTAGTTTATACGTTGTCAAGGATGTGTCGGGCGGCTGAGTATCTTTGCCCACGATGATGACTTGGTCTCGAAGCCCACACTTTCTCATCTGAAATAGTAGGAGGCCACGTGGGGGGACGTGCGTGTGTATGAGTGGGTCCCACTGAATATTGCAGAGACAGCTCTACAGGCTTTCCGTTGCTCACATTGGAATGTTCTGGAAGTCTTTTTTTTTTTTTAAAGTCATTTATATTTTAAAGACTTTAAATAATATTCTCTTACCAATTCAGAAAGTTCTTGGAGGTTGAAACTTGATTTTATTATTTCTTCATTTTCTTAGCCCCCCCCCCAACAAAGCAGGCATCTAAACCAGTAATATTATATAATAAGGATTATGTTATTATGTAATAAAAATGGTATTTGTTCAAAACTGTGTGTGTCTTCATCTATCCATCCACATTCTGATAGTTTTAAATACATGATTGTTGCAGTTTTTTTGTGGCTGCTTACTTTTTGACATGGCACTGGTTTTCTTTAAACTGGCTTTGGAATTATTAGTCAGTTTGGTATTTCAGGTGTTTACATACTGATTTTTAAATTACTCTTGACATGGGAGAACAAATATATTTTGACAGTCTTAGAGCATAAGTGTTTCATAGAGCAGAACTTTAAACAATTTTCTGAACTATTTTGAATACCTACTTTCAGCTTGTCCTCTCATGTAAAATAAGTTAGTGACTTATTTCTGGAAAAATAATGTTTGGCAATGTATGTTTGACTAAGTAAATGAGAGAGTAGCAGTTTGAGCTAGGCAAAGTTTAGTCACTAGCGCTTTAAGGAAGAGACATTTGATGATAATGAAGGAGAACTGAGTTTCTGTGTCACAGTTCATTTTTTTTTTGGAATTTGAGGTGTCTGTAAACCTTTAGTAACTTCTTGGGAGCGTCAACAGCCCATGTGAGGGTCTGGTTCTCCGGGCTGTATCAGCTGGCAAATGATTTTCCAAGTCATCAGCTATTGATTATATTTAGATTGTAAAATGCTCATCGATGGAGCTTAGATTTGTCAGTATCGTTCAGTATTTATTCTCCCCACTTAATTTTCTTGGGTCTCATAGGTGTGTGATAACATAAACACTCAGACTCAGGATTTGAGGGAAAAGCACAAATTACACAGAAACAAATGAACAGAGACCGGCAGCCAGGGATCTCTGCCTTCAGCTTTCCTTAGTGCCGTTTTCTGATTTGGGCGGGTAATGAGTCCATGGTATCTGTTAAGTCCCCAAATACAGTTTAATCACAGGACATTCCTTCGCTAGTGCCTCCTTGCTTGGTGGGTGGATCTGTTGGGAATTTTCTTTCTGACATGTGCTGTAATAAGATGATTGACAACAAAGATTGGATCAGGATGGAATTTCTAGTTAAATTTCAGTTCTTCAACCCACCGCTTTCTGGAGCGTTTGGTTGACTGAGTGGTTCCTTTTCCACCTCACTGACTCACTGGTGGTCCTTCTGATTTGCCTGTTTATGTCTCTTCCTCGATCTAGTTCAGACCTGTGGGGACTCTCTCCGAAGGTGCCTGATTACCTCCTGAGCTGGCCACTTGTACCTCTCTGCCTTCCTCTTAGTTTGATGGTTTTGCCCCCAGTTCTCAGAATGTGCCTTTTGGGATGCTGCAGCATAGTCAAGAATCGGGTCCATCCATGGACCCTCATATTGTATCCTTGCTAAGACTTTCCTGTACGGATCCTGTGTTATTCCTGATTTCCTCCGCACACCTTTTGCGTTCATAACCCTCCTGGGCTGGGTGACAGCGATTAGTATCTGAGCTCTTGCGAGGCTGTAGACAGCAGTGGAGCCAGACAGTTTGGTGTGAATCTCAGTAGCTAAGATCTTGGGCAAATCATTTACTCTTCTTGTGCCTCCATTACCTCATCTGTGAACTTGTAATTTTGTTAGAATCTTCTTCATTGACTTACTCATAACAATTAAATGAGCATATATAGCAGCCTGGTATAGACTAAGGCTCTTTAGATTCCGACTTGTTGCTTAACTGCTTTATGGACATGGCATCTTTGGTCTTTCGATGGTGCCGGAAATATAGGACACACTTGATGTTTGACTGCCCTTGTCATTTAAATGTGACAAACAGCCTGGCACAGAGTAGGTGCATAATAAATGTCCTGTAATAAAGCTTCATTTTGTGAAGGTGCTGATTAATGGGTTGCAATATGCTTGTTAAACCCTGTGGTGTGATTTTACCTTTTTTTTTTTTTTTTTTTTTTTAGTAAACAGTGACCAGCAGTTTACCTTCCATTTCAGAGATCTGTTTATTATGCTTTTTCTCTTAATACTTTCATTTGTCAGTTTCTGCCAGTGCCTAAGAAACCCAGTGTGGCCAGCACTCACCGCACTAATGCAGAGGCGCCATCTAGTGGCCAGAAAGGAAATTCACCTTCATGGGTGACTAATTAAAGATAGCTCCCCCATATCCCCTCAGTTTTGTTTTCCGACTTGGTTCCTGGGAACCCATTTTAGGAAAACATGGAGACTGCAGACTTCTGTAGAAATCATGGGGATGACACCTGCAGTGTCAGTGAATAAGGGTCTTCCTAAGTGATGTAAACAACTTAGAGTGCCTATTTGAATTTGGGATTTAAGGTGTTTCTACAGGTCTTTAATAAGTGAAAACTTGCAAAATATTTCTCTTGAGATTAGGGGGTTTTATTCCCTTAAAAATCATCGAACTGATGCATTTTGAAAAATGAAGATTTATTTCCCATTGCTCTATTTAAGTATGTGGTAACACTTTAATTATCATTCTTCTGTTTGTCCCCTTGGGCAGTTTTGAGTAGTTAAGATGTTCACCAGCCAGAAATCCTAGTAGAGAATAACAGCAAGCACTTCCATTCCGTGGCCTGGCCTCACACCGGCTGTGTTTTGTTGAGACTTTCCTGTATTTGGCTTCACGTGTTTTTGGTGTTTCTCAAATCTACTTTTTCTTCCCTTCAGTTGAGGACTGTGTTTGATAATAGGGGGTGATTCATTTTGGCCTTTCAAAAAGTTTTAGACTCATTTCTTTGTGATTGCCTTTTATTATTTTTAAGTCAGAAATCGTTGTTTGGCTATCTGAGAAGGGACTTCAAGCCTGCCATCCTCCCAAACGGTCTGAACAACTCCGGCTGTTTCTGAAACAGGCTGTACTCACTCAAGTTGCTTCTCCTTGGCAGGGCCTGAAGCTCCTCTGCTTGGAACAGACAACTAGATTACCAGTTTGCCCTCCGGCAAAGTGCTTAAGAATCAGCTTCAAGCTCACCCTCTAGGTAGTCCCGCTCTGCAGGCCCGATTAGCCCACTACACTCTTCAGTAATTCTCCCTGTCTCGTTCCTCCCATGGGCCAGGAAGGGGAATGGTGCCTGGGTCATCTCTGAATTCCCAGAACTTGACCCTGTGCCTGGCAAGCAGGAGCTCCAGAAATAAAAGAAATAGAAGGGCCTCCGCCCCATTCAGTCTGATGACTCTTCATATCAAATTAATTTCCATCCTGTCATTATAGCTCTTCTGCCAGAACGTCTTATACCAGTTACGTGTATGTTGAACTTGAATGCAACAAAATTACCTTGACAATCATTGTTTCTTAGGCTTTTTACACATCGAGGTGAATAAACAACTCCTGGAAAAGTCATTTGTGCCTCTGCCAGTGTCAAAGTTGCTCCATCCCTAAGGATGGGGGATATTGTTCCTGGTGTCCCCTGCAGATGGAGTTTAATGCGTCAGGCATCTCCCCGTGTGGGCTTCAGCCTGGTGGGGCTGCGCTGACTGAAGGTGGGCAGTGAGGCCGTCCCTGCTATGCGTGGGTCCTCATGCCGGGGGGGCCTCCTGGGCAGCTGCTAACCCACCGCTCTTCCTTCTGAGTGACGGGCCGGCCCCAGCCTTTCTCAAGGCCTTGCGAAGCTTCAGATCGCAAGACGCAGATAGAGACAGGGCATTCTTAGCAAGGTCTGCTTGGATCTGGTCCCGTCACTGTGTACACACATTTGCTTGAAACTCTTGCAGTGTTTTTTGGTGAACTTTTGTCCTGGACCCCAGCACATACAGTAGCTAATCTTAAAGGCCACTCACCTCTTAAATGTCCCCCAAAATGGTGCTGGTCAAGGTCTCTGATGGCCTCACAGTGGGGTCTGCTCCCTGTGCCCCCACTCCCAACCCCCCCGGGAGCTTTACTTGTCTAGGATGGTGTGGAGAGGACTCCTGAACGTAATTATCACCTGAGAAATTACCCTTAAAAGCTTCATGTTCCTGAGGAGACTTGTGAAGCGGGATCTTTCTTACAGAAAATGTAAACATAATCATTTGAACCTGGCATGTTAATTTCAGGTGTAGATTGTAAAAAAAAAAAAAAATGTCTTGTAAAATGGCCTAGTGAACGTTGAACCGGGTGGACAACTCACCAGGGCAAGCCAGGACAGCACCTGCCTTTCATCCGCCCTGGGCGGCAGGTTGCCTGTGCGAGGCGCTGCTTGGAGGCCCCGTCAGCCCTGACACCCCACTCCCTCCCTCTCTCAGAGGCGGGGCAGCACATTGCAGAGGGGCGTGGGGACCCCCTCTGTGGTTGGGGTGATACTGCCTCACTTGGGTGGACTCGATGATGAGCAGAAGGGTATCTAAGGTGCCTGGCAGAACTGGGGTTCTGCCCCCAGCTATGGGGTTGTTGCCTCTCAGGGACACCAGACCTGAGACTAGAGTTCAGCCCCTGGGCCCACCTCCATCTACCTCTCTGCCGAAGAGAAGCCGACTTTGAGTCACCTGGGCGGGCTGCCTCCTGGGAGCCTCACATTGCAGGGGGCACCCCGCCCCACGGCAGGGAGGAAGGTGGGCGTGAGGGGGTCTGGGCCCGCCTGCCCTGTCCAGGCCTCCGGGGCTGCAGGTGCTGCAGAGCATGTGAGAAGCTGCCTGTAGGTCGCCCCTCAGGCCCGTCCCTCCAGCGGGGAGAAATGGAGCGGGGCTCAGCCTTGAGTGCCTGGCTACGACCTGCGTTTTGGGTTTCAGGGTCACTTAGTTGTGGGTTTTTTTTTTTTCAGTCAGTGTTGTCCCCCACATTTGAGAGCCCCACATTCACAGTCAGCCTTGGGTGCTGGTGTTGAACCTGCAGATGTGGAAGCCAGGGGTGCAGGCTATGGCTGCAGGGGACCAACCCTAAGGACTTGGGGGGCTGGAGGGATATTACTGAAAGCTGGCCCTCAGGTACTAGGTGATGACGACTGGTAGTTAACGTTTTTGGGGAGTCAGAAGTTACACTTAGACTTTCTACCTCATGGGGGTTGGCGCCCCTAACCCCTGTGGGTCAAGGGCCAGCTGTGCAGACAGACAGTCCCAGGCACTGTGCTTTCTGTGCTAGTTGGTGGGACCCTGACATTGGGGCTGTGGGGGTGCGCTCTGGAGCTGCTGAAGAGGACAACTGTACTGGCTGAAAAAAAACCCAAAACGCAACTAAGTGAACCTGAAAACCAAAACCCAGGTATGAAACCCAGGGCGCAAAGCCTTCACGGAAGGCGTCTGACGTGGGTGAGGAAGCTGTTCTGGCCTTTTGGTGGGGTCAGCTTTGGGGGAGACCCAGAAGGAGTGAACTCCAATGAGGCTGTTCTCATCACAGAGCCCTTCAGAAACTCTGGCTTTTGACCCCCTGTAGTGCCAGCAGGAAATGGCACTAGGCAGGTTCTCGATGATGGGCAGAGGGTATAAATGAGTCCTGGAACCCTCGGCGGCTTTTTATGGCCTTTTTAAAAAAATTATTATTATAACTCTTAAACTCTGGCAACTATATACAAGGTGGCAGGGCTGGGGGGCCACTGGGTGCCATCTGCTCATGGCTGGGGGGGTCAGGAAGCTCGGGGGGTGCCTCCCGGCACCTGGCAAATCTTCAGCCTTTCTGGGGCCCTTACTGCAGCCTGCTCTTGCTGCCTCTCTGCGCATGCTTACTCTGAAGGCAGCTACTCTAAGCCACGCAAGGCCCATCCCCAAGGAGGGGGGCGCAGAAAAGCCTGAGAGCTCTCCAGACTATCCCACATCCTCTGTCCCCCAGTTCTGGTCAGAAGCGCTGGGGGAGGGAGTGGTTACCCTGTCAGGGCAGCAGGGGTATCTGCTGAGGTGGTTCAAACCCAGGGGGTAATGCAGTCTCCACACTTGCCTCTTCAAAGAGAAGTGAAACCTCAGTTGTGTGTTCCCATGTCCGCTGCATGGGTGCTGCTTTCTAGAACTGTGTAAGTGAATCCATGGTTCTGTCTGAGCTAGATGAGATGATCCTGGGCCGGGGTCCAGTGGCTGGGGTGGGGGGAGGCCTCTGGTCCCTGCAGGGCTAGCAGACGCAGGAGCAGAGAGGAATGAGCAATGGTTTGTTTGAAAGGGGAAGCCAACTTCGTGTCCAGGTCTGCGCTCTGCTCCTGGTGCCTTTGGATTCATGTTGAGTTGTGTTTGTGACTTACTAGTATTTCTGGGTGAGGAGCATCTTGGGTCCTCTGCCTGGGGATGGTTCTAGTAGGTTCTTGCTTCCTGTTCTGCTGTGGTAAATGTTTCTGAGGGAGGATGATCTCATTGGCCGGGGGACTTTGGTGTGTCTTTCCTGCTTCTGAATTGTAAATCATTTTTCACTTTTTTGAGGAAGTAGAGACTAAGCATCTTGCCAGTCTGTTTCCCCACCTGGAATGTGGGCCTTGTGCTGCCTCCCAGACAACTTACCCACATTTCATGGTCTGGGTTTCCTTTTGCAATCTGAATTAGAGCTCAGAGCTTCTGAAGTCAAGCATCCTACTGGTGGGCTGTGCCTGGGACACCTTATTTGCCCTCTTTACCCCAGTGACCTCATTTGTAAAATGGGAAGTGATAATGCTGTCATCTCAGATGATACTGGTGTCCAACTCAAAAGATGCCTACAAGTACTTCATGAGTGAAAACACATAAGGCCCACCTGAGCACTGGCCATCGGCTGTTAGTGTTGTGAAGGATGGAGGAAAGACCCATAGAAAATATTCTTTTTTAAACTGTTGATGTTTATTTTATTTTTAAAGATTTATTTTATTTATGCATACAAGCTGGGGTGCAGGCCAGACATGTGTGTGTGTGTGTGTGTGTGTCTGTGTGTGGTGGTGGTGAGAGGATTCACCAGAGACAGAGTGGGGAGCAAAACAGGCGGATCTACTGAAATATACTGCTGAGGGGAGCAGTGGGTGAGACAGGAGAGGTCTGTTGCGCCATGTGGGAAGCTCCCTGGCCGGGGATCGAACTAGTGCTGCAGTGGCTCTGGATAGCTTCATAGCCTGAGACTTAACCCCTGCGCCACCAGGGAGGCCCAGCCATAGAAATTCTTTACTTCTTTAAAAGCTCTCAGTTCCCCTCTTGCATGTTTGTGGATTGTGAAGTTCTGCTCTTAGCAACAGTTGCCTTTTTTGATCTTTATATTAGGACTCTGACTTCATTTCATTAGAGAGTACTGGACAAGTACTCTGTTTAGCCTTTTCATCTCCAGGGATAGAAATACTCCTGCCTTCAATTCCCCTTTCTCTTCCTGACACCCCTTCTCCCTTTGGGGAGCTCTCCCCAGGACAGAGGTTTGGCTCCCCAGCAGGCTGATTCAGGGGTGCCACGTGACAGAGTGAGTCATTCATGCTGTCCTGTGGTCGTTGTATCCCTTGCTCTTTCCCTGCCTTGGGGAGAGCGAGGTAACTAGGGGTTATCCCTTCCTCTGGGGAAGAACCAGATTTTAGGGCTAGGATTTGGAGTTGGGGTGGGAGGCAGACTCCCATTAAGTTTAGGACACTAAGTTTAGTGACCTAAAACTTGAATGAATTAAAATATTTTAACTTGAGAATGGGAAAATTGAGAACCTTTGACCCTTGTACTTTGAGGGCCACTCTCAGGGATAGGAGTCCCCAGAACCTGGGACCCCTGACGGCCAGAAGAGTGGGGAGCCAGTGACAGGACTGGTGCCTGAGTTGAAATCATGTTGCTGGAGAGCCTTCCTCTAGAACAGAGCTCTGGCCCTGCTCCCGAGCTTGTAATGGGGCAGGGGGTTCTCTGCTCCCCAGCATCGGGATTCAGGCTTAGTCCCACCTCAGTGATCTGTTAGGTGGCCGTGGGTGTTCTCACTAGGGGGCAGTCACCTATGCGCTCATGTAGTTTCCCGGGGAAATGTGTTTTAAAGCCCAAACACACACCCAGCCAACTAAGTGAAGCAGCTCAGAGTCAGTGATGGTACTTTTCTTTGGTGAGTTTTGGTTTAAACTGTGTTTTTTGAGCCTAGTGAGCACATGAAGAGATGCTCAGCACAAGTCATTAGGGAAATGCAAATCAAAACCACAGTAAGATATCATTTCATCCCCATTAGAATGGCCATTATCAAAAAATTGAAAAGAACGAGTGTTGGCACCGATGGAAGAAATCGGAGTCCTCTTGTGTACGGGTGGGATGGAGATGGTCGGCCACTATGGAAACTGGGATTGTTCCTCAAAAAGCCAGGCCATGGACTTGCCATCTGACCCTACAAGCCTCCTTTGAGTACACATCCCAAAGAATTGAGAGCAGAGGCTTAAACAGATAGTTGCACACCCATGTGCATAATGAGAAAAATGATTTGCAATATTCAAAAAGGTGGAAGCGCCCCAAGTGTCCAGAGTGGGTGAGTGGGCCCACAAAATGTAGTCTCTGCCAACAATGGAATGTTACGGGGTCTTCGAAAGGGAGGAGATTCGGACACGTGTTACGTGGATAAACCTGGAGGACATTAGACTAAGGGAATCAAGCCAGTCACACATAGAAAGCTCCCCTTCATCAGGTAACCAGGTAGTGCAGCTCAGAGAGATGGAGAGTAGTGGTGTTACCCCAGCCTGGGGGGAGGGAGGATCAGGGACTTAATTTTGTGTCTGGTGGGTTCAAAGTTTCAGTTGTGGAAGGTGAAAAAATTGGATAGACGTGCATGCAGTGTGAATGTGTGTAACCACGCAGGACGGCACGCTGGACAAGGCTTAACACTTTGTGTGCTGGTGCCCTTTAAATTTACCAGCCCTTGGGGCCGGCCATTTTCTGTGCCACCGCATGAATGGTATACGCATTCAATAAAACACACACAACTCCTGAACTACTGGATATTAAAAAAACTGTAATATTTCTCATAAAACACCTTATACTTTCACCAAAACGATGTATAAAGCTTCTAGACTGAGTACGATCAAAGAAATAGCTAATAGTTCCAAATAGTCCACCGTGGCATGAAAAACCGGAGACTAGATGAACACGTATTAATACGTGAGCGGCCACCTGATACTGGTGACAAAAACACGTACTAATACGTGAGCGGACCACAAAGTGTTAAAAAGGTACCTCTTAGGTTGTTTTTATTTTGCTACAACGAATAAAAAGGACCTTGGTTCTTGAGTGGCTCAGCTGGGAGTGTGTGCCAAGTGGGATGGTGGGGGGCCACATTTCAGAGGCCCATTCCCCGCTGGAGGTGACCAGGGTCGGGGGCCAGGCTGGGGGAGGCTCCAGATGACCAGGCGTAGGCGGAGCAGGAGCGAGGTCACGGGAGGCCTCACCAAGAGACATAGATTCGAGCTGAGTCACCAGGAATGGGTTTGTTTTCCGTAAGGGAGGCCTGCAGCTCGTGTTTTCCTTTCAGGGAAAGCAAGTCAGGAGTCAGACTCTCGTGCCACCCGGTCACAAATGACATTTATTACCAATCAGCCATGTGACGTGTAATTGCTTTTTCATTTTCTTATTTTTCCAGAAGAGAGATTTGTTTAGATATTTGGTTTCCTTACTGATTAGATTGGAAATTTTTCATTTGTTTTGACAGCTCCATTTTTTATTGCAAGCAGACTCCCTTGATACATGGGGAGCCCTGAAGGAAGGGGGTTGACCTCCATGAGCAAGGGTCTGAGCTCCTCACAAGTAGAAAAGAGCCTGAGCCTTCCATTAGTGGGAGGAAACCGAGGCTCCTGGGTGCGTCTAGAAAGGATGCTCTCTGGGCCCAGCTCTGGCCTCACCAGGTCAGGGCTCAGGTCCGGACCTGCTGAATTCCAGGGAGACTCGGAGCCAGCCAGGCCTGCCTGGCTTCCAGAGAAAGCTGGCCGCTGGCAGCTCCCCTGGGTCTGGGAGCTGGACTGGCATTTCCCTGCTGGGGGCGGCGGGGGTGGGGGGCCAAGCCCAGCTGACCGCGCTCGTCTTCCTCTTGGTGGGAAGCGTCGTCCCTGAGGAGACGGAGGGTACCTTCCCGTGGCTGGTGATGCTGGGGGTGTCGGTGTCAGTTTCTACTGTTAGGACGACTTAACCATGCCCTGGGAGACTTGAACAATGGGCATTTATTGTTCATTGTCCTGGAGGTTGAAGTTCAAGATCAAGGTGCTGGCAGATGGGTGTTTGGGGAGGGCCCACTCCCTGTTTTGCAGATACCGTTGTCTCATTACAGCTTCACATGGTGGAGAGGGGACAGCACAGAGGAAGAGAAAAAGAGGGGCCAGGAGAAAATGGGGTGCGAATAACACCCTCTTCTTAGCAGGACTCTTATCGTGGGGGCCCTACCCTCACGACCTCATGTAAACCACATCACCTTCCTAAGGCCCCCATCCTAATACCATGGCGGGAGAGGGTTGGGCCTTCAGCGTGTGAATTTTAGGGGGACACAAAGACGATGGGGTAATTAATGTGCCATGGCTGAGGGCTCTCAAGACCAGGACTCTTTCATGTAAGTTCCTGGCCAATTTTAAGAGTTGGTTCCAGATTCACTTTGAAAAATGAAGCGTGCTCCAGCACCTGCGAACACACGTTCTCAAGCTGCCACCAAGTAGGGTCGTCCCTTCCTGGCGTGGTGGCCACTTGGTGGAAGTGCTTCGTCTGGCCTCTTCTGGCTTCGGCGTGCCGTTGCTTTCCTGCTGGTGGATGCGGCTTGGTGGGAACACACTGGGACAGTTCACACGGCCCCACGGCCCCTGTTTTTGCACAAAGAAGTGGCTGCTTTTAAACTCTGCGGTAGCTGCTGAGAGGGGTGTGTTCCCCCCAGCACAGCCTGACTTTCAGTTTGGGGAAGCCAATTCTTCCGAGGCTTACACTCCTGCGGAGGAGTGCGGCTCAGTTCAGAGGTGCTGGTTACTCTGTAACCCTGACAGCCAGGTCCATGAGAGGTGGGGTTCCTGGGAGGGTGACTTCAGAGCTTGCCCCTCAGCGATCCAGAAGGCTGGGGAGGTGACTGTGAAATGTTTATAAGCATTAACTGTTTACAAGTCATAGTTGCTATTTTAAATCTGACCCTGCTATTATGTTGTTTTGTTTCTGTTCACAGCTGAGTTTTAAGCTGGGTAGGATTTAATGGTGAGTCACTCCCCTGACGGTAAAATCGGTATCGATCAAGACTTCCTGTTAATCCTGCGAGCAGTTTAGAGACCGACTTAAGGCGCTGCCAGCAAGGAGCCTGCCTGGGGGCCGCTGCCTCCAGCTCGGGCTCCGCAGGATTCTGCCAGCCCCTTTTATCTGTGGGTCCAAAGCTGCGAGGGGCTTTATCCAGCTGCTGGGTGCTGCTGCTGCCTGGAAATGGGGTGTGTTTGAAGGAGGGGGTTACAAGCCCATGTGGGGTTTTCTCCTTCCCTTTCTCCCTTAGTTCCTCCCCACTACCCCTATGAATCTCTGTGAATGCAGCTGGGATAATTCAGGATCTTTCTCTTAATGCCCTGGGCTCTGGATTGAGAACTGGTTTGCCACCTTTTTCTTGTCTTAGTCAAAAATTTTCCTTCAGGGTCAGAGGTGGTGTGGCTGCTGGGATTGTGATCAGCTGCTGGATAGAGACAGGCAGGCCGGTCAGCCGCTGGGCCCAGCAGGAATACTGCCCTCCCCTTGTTGCCGCTGAGAATTCAGACCTGGATTCCTACTGGGGCCTTGAGGGAACCTCTCACACCCAGTCTACAGGTCACTGAGCAACTCAGGGGCGCCTGCCCGGGCTGTGAAGCCAGCTGATGTCCCAGTGTCCAGTGCTAAGCCTGGGGCTGGAGGTTGTTGCCTGGCCAGGAGGTTGCACAGGACCTGGGGGGTGGGTGGGGAGGTTGTGCTGGCTCACAGCAGGGCGCTTGGGTCACACTCACTCCTTTAGGCCTTCTCTTCCAGTCAGTGTGTCCAAGGCACCTCGGGAGCCCAGGCTGACAGTGCCGTTTGGATTTGGCTGCAGTGACCAGCCAGGTGGGAGGTTTGGTGTTGTCTTCACTGCAGGCAGGGAGGCCCAGGGGATGCTGAGCTGAGCTGGGTAGAGACAGTTTGACTTTCTAGGAGGGGGAGAGAGAGACCAACTGGAATGTCTGGGTGCTTTGAGCCCAGCAGCCCCTGTCTTCAGGAGAGCTTGCAGTGTACCTGAGCAGGTGAGGTACTGTGCAGGACCAGATGCCTCTGAATGAGAACTCAGTGAACAGGGCACGAAAAGCTTTGTGGTGATTGAGGAAAACAGGCTAGTTCCCAGAGGGATTCTGGAGGCCTCCAGGAGGAGGTGTCTGCAAGAGTGGAAGGATTTTATTAGGCTGGGGGTGGGCTGGGGTCTGGGCTCTAACCGTGTGGAATGGGACTGGGAGGAAGCCCTGCCTGGGGGTTGTCGAGGTGGTAGTGGCGGATGAGCCTAGGGGCAAATGGGGATGGTTTGGGGCATTCCTCAGAGGCCAGGCTGAGCTTTCTGGTTGCTTGAGGGCAAAAAGAACCCATTAAAAACTGTTCCTTTATTTATTCCATGTCAAAGCAACTCTCTTTCTCTCTCTTTCTCTCTCTCTCTCTCACTCTCACTCTAGCCAGGGGTTGTGGATGTGTAGTGCATGAGAAGAGGAGGCTGGACCCTGGGGCCCCCCATGGTACCTGCCTCCTGTGTCCCGGCCCCTCAGTACCATGCACACATGCACATTCTGGGTGTATTTGTCTGCACTCGGTTAGTGGGATGCTGGCCAGTGCCAACCCACAGAAATGACTTTCTTTTTTCCTGCTCCCCGCCCCTTGCTTTCTACCCCAGATCAACATATTTAAGCTGTCACCTAACATCACCTGGTATGTTATGGCGGTATGCTTGGCTTCCACAGAAGATAATTAGGCCTATTTGACAGGTCCTGGTAGCTTCCTGGTGTTCAGATCGCTGGGGCTTTGGAATGGAAAGAAGTTTCTGATTGAGTTGTTACTACTTTCTGGAAGGAGGATGACAGTACATCCTTTTCTCCTGATCAACACGATCAGCTCCCCTGCAGACGTTCCCTGGCTGTCTGGCATTGATGCAAATGCAGTCTTTGCACTGTGGGTCCTGCATGCTCCGAGCGCCTGTCAACACAGGTGAGCTCAAGTGTCCCTGCAGTTTTGTGCCACGGCCCTTTGTCTTTTACTCAGACTTAGCAAAACCTTCCAGGTAGTATTTCTGAAAACAAAGTGACCATCCTTTTTAATCCACTCTAGGGTGTTTTGAGATGTGAACGATTTAGGGTCTAGCCCAACTTCAACATTGGGAAGAAATCGGGGTACTGAAGCCTGGGGGGCAGGCTCTGTCTGGGGAAGCTGTGAGCTCACCCCCCTTTTCCTTAGCAGCATCGTAAACAAAACTCCATTTGTAGACAGCCAGTTCCCACTGAGTCTTTAATTAAGGGGGCGAGGCAGGCCTGGTGGCAGGGCTGGAAGCCAGAGGCTGGGGGCTTGCTCCTGGTTCGTTTGCCCTGCGCTTTCTTTCTCAAGCCTCAGCTCTTTAAAGATTCAGAAAAATAATGCAAAATGCCTAAGATTTCTGAAATTCCTGGCCTTGGACACTTGACGAAATAAAAGAGCCAGGATTTCCAGCCTGGCCATTTCAGCATCAACCATTTCTCACTCCCTGATGCATAGCTTCCAGGATTTGTAATGCCTGTCGATCTTTTGCTCTCAAAAAGCTGCCATTGAAAGAAAAAATAAATAGCAAAATCCTCATCCCAGAAGTTCTACTTCCTGTTGTTGTACTGTTGTGCTCTGAAAAATAACTTTGTAAGTTTAGGCTCTTGTTTGGGCTATTTCAAAGGAATTCTTGAGATCTTTTTGTTTGAACAGGCTGTATGAAGGCGATAAATTAAAAGAACTTCAGTGTAATCAGCACAGAATTTTAAGTTCTTTTCTAGCTAGATGCTGTGTGTAGGAATACAATGAAGGAGCAGTGAGTTCGCCTAGGCACACATTTTTAACAATGCCAATTGTTTTCCTCATAATGTTACTGTTTATTTGGAAACGACTTACTCAGGTACAATTATGTTTTGTGAATGTAGAAGAAGCAGGGCTATTTCCGAATCCTGCAGCGCGGGAGCAAGAGCCAAAGAAATCAAGAAAACGATGGCGCAGCGTCCCAAATCACCACATCCCGGCCCTTGTCATGAAGTAGAAGTCCAGAGTTCACATGCTCCTGTGCTACGGATTTTATTCCTACTATTTAAAATTTCTGATCTCATTTGTAAACGTCATTCACATTTTGAGACCCACAACAACCATCCAGCTGCAGGGGTGATGCCTTGGCAACGGGGTCCAGCTCAAAGGGGCTGTTCCCAGAATCCTTAAGAGAATTGAAGGGGGGTGTGCTGGGCTCCGTGGGGAGGAGAGGTCGACACAGTATCTCTTGGCGACTCCTGCTGTGCGCTCAGGGGCTGTTCTTTGGGGCGCAGGCTGCACTGTCAGCCCAGCCTCTTCCTGTGCTCTTTCCCAGCACACCCAGCAGCAGTACCTTTTTGGGGTTTTGTGAGGTTCCTTAGGGCCGCACCTGCATTTATACTATATGGCTAATGAGTATAATGGTGGAGCAAGTCTGTTTCCTGGGGAATCTTTCTAGAGGTCAGAGATAAGAGACATCGCTCTGTTTTGTCTTTTTTCAACTGCTCTTGCCGTGGGGGGAATAGCAGCTCTTAGTTGTGGCTTTCGGCCCCTTTCTCAGCAGTAAAGTCGGAAAAAATACTCAGGTTCCTGGTGTGACTTTTTAGTGTTTTTTGTTGTTTATTTTGGTGTGTGTGGGTGCATGTGCGTGTGTGTGTTGGCAGGGGTCTGTTTGTTTTTGAAGCCAAAAACCCTTCCTAGCCCTGCAGCCCCTCTTCGAAACGCCCGTGTTTGTGCTGCTTGCAGCGGTGATGGCAGGATCCTCTCCAGCGGTTCATGCTCTGCGGTGACAGAGCTGGTCCCTCTGAAATAGGGACGAACAGCTGGTTTTTAAGGCCTCTGTTCGGTCTGCAAAATGGCTGCTGAGCCAACCCCAAGAAGCTCCTCTTCTGCACTGGGCTGTCCCATTTCTTTTGTGTCTCCTGTGTTGGAGGCCAGCACCTTTTTTCCTCTCTGGAAATGAAGTCGTTGTCCTTTCTCCCCCTCCAGTGAACCCACCGTGGGGGTTGAATTGCTCTAAAAGAATAGCTCCAAAGTGGTAGGGCCGTTCTCTCTGCTCTGGCGAAGGCATCTTGAGCGCTGAGGTATACGCAGCAGAACAAATGTGTTGGTCTTGGGGTGGTCAAAATGGTCACGCTGTCTGTACATTTGAGCAAAGCTATTTTAAAGGTAATAGCAGTAAATCCTCAGCTGCGAGAGAGAGTGGATTAGAGACACGCTCTCAAATTATTCTCTAAAGTGAATCTGCTTCCTGCATTGAAGCAGGTTTTGGTACCAAGTCACAACTACACATGCCGAAAGGGGAACGTGGTTGCCAAATGGCTTAGCTGGCGAGGGAAGGGGACGCCGTGTGCCCTGCTGGCTAGGGCTCCTGGTACATGGTCGGGCATGCTGTAAATATCATTAAAGATAGGGGGTTCCAGGGGCCTCCCTGATGGTGCAGGGGGTCAAGTCTGAGTACTATCAAGCTGTCAGGAGCCGGCAGCATGAGTTCGATCCCCAGCCAGGGAGCTTCCCACATGGCGCAGCAGACCTCGCCCGCCGCTCCCCACAGCGGTGTATTTCAGTCACTCCGCCTGCTCTGCTCCCCACTCTGTCTCTGGTGAATCCTCTTACTCCTCCCCTGTCCCCCACCTCTGGCCTATACCCTAGCTCTTGTATGCATAAATAAAATAAATCCTTAAAAAAAAAAAGAAATGGGGTTCCAGAGAGTTCTAATATCACCACTGAAACAGGCCCTGACTCTTCTCACCCCTGCACTCAGCGGGCCCCTGGCCTCCTGTGTACCAGGCGGGCGGGAGCGGCCTGCTGGCTTTGAGAAGCACTAACATAACCATGTCACCTACTCAGCCTGTTTAAAGCTAATTCGCCCCCGTGACCAACAGTGAACCTCTAATTAGGGACGCATCTGCACGCCACCTTAGACCACAATTAATGCAGTTATGGCTCTTTTTTCAAATTACAATAATAAATGGCTATTGGGGGACAATTATAAAATTCGGTTAGGAAAACAGGAAAATAAAAACTATCGTTAGTCAGCCAAGAGAAATAACCATTATTAGTATTTTCGGTTTTTCCTGAAGTCTAACTCCTCCCTCCCCCCAAACTGATGTGTGTATTCATAGATTTTTAAAAATGGGTGTTACACTGTCTATACAGTTGATTGCCCTCCTTTTCCCTCCTCAGACTCACATGGTGGGTTTTCATCTATTGCTTTATATCTATACCATCTGAAATATGCTTCTTTAATGAGATCATTAAAATCATAATGCCGTAACTGCTGAATATAAGCATTTTTACAATTTCAGCCGTTAAAGTCGCGTGATGAAGTTATTGTATGCTTTTGTTGATTTGCTACTCTGATTTTTTTCATTGGGTTAACTAGGACTTTTTAAAGTATGTGCCTTTGGCCCTAAGTAAATATTGTAAAGTGACTTTCCTGAAAGCTCCTGGTTGAAGCTAGCAGCAGTGGCTGCAACCCAGGCTCCTCACCGTGGCCAGCGTGAACCTGCCATGTGAGCTTTTAAACAATTTCATCACTTTTTAATTCCCCTTTTAAAATTATTGATGGGGGAGGGAGTCTTCATTTTCTGCCCCCCCCCGTTTTGCTTTAGTTATTTATCAGTGCATGTAGACTTGTGTAGATCTTTCTATTACTAAAAATGTTTTGCAATGTGCTTCCTGTGTTACAGATATTTTTCTTGGTTTGCTGTTTTTGTTTCTTGTTGAGTTAGTGTTTCATTTTCACATAGGAAACCCTTCTCTTCATTATGGCCTTTAATCCTTTTGCTTAGAACGTCTGTATTCAAGTTAAAATCAGTTAAATTTAATCATGCCTGTTAACGTCTAGTTTATGTTTCATCTTTTTAATAACTTAATGCTTCTAGGATTTGTTTCGAGTTTAAAGAAAGTGAGATGCCTTTCCCTGTTGATTATTCAATTTCCCCAATGTGTTGCTCTTTTACTGGCTTTTCCTTCATCGGGTCATCTGATATATTCTATATTATAGGATCTGTTTCACGCTGCCTTTCCCTACTGATCTGCATGTTGTTTGGGGTAAAATCATGGTCACTTCACACACTGATACTCATTTTACATATTAGCATCTTCCTGGAAGAATCTCCATCCAGTTAAAATTTTTTGAAGAAGCATTTTCCAGGTGAAGGGCTGTGTGTGTGTGTGTGTTGTGATTTTGCAGCTCGTCTTCTCCATCACTCTCCTATAACAGAAAATAATCCAAGGGATTTTCACTAATTGTTAATCAGTTTTGGAGAAAATAATATTTGCAAACATTTGGATTTCTCATTCAAGACATTTTTGGCTTTCCATTCAATTTTTATGTATTAAAAAATCATAGCAGGTCGTAGAAATCTTATGCTTTTTCTTTTATATTTTTCCTAGGTAGTAAGTACTTCTTTTTTTTTTTTTTTTTTTTTTAATTTTTTTTTAAGATTTATTTATTTATACATACAGCTGGGGTACAGGCCAGAGGTGTGGGGTGGTGAGAGGGTTCACCAGAGACAGAGCGGGTAGCAGAACAGGCAGATCAGAAATACACTGCTGAGGGGAGCAGCGGGCGAGGCAGGAGAGGTCTGCCGCACCATGTGGGATTCTCCCCGGCCGGTCGTCGAACTCGCATCGCTGCTGCCGACAGCTCCACAGCGCAGCGCCTAACCGCTGCGCCACCAGGGAGGCCCCGTAAGTACTTCTTTTGTTGCTAATGTGAAAGGGATCTTTATTCCCTGTTATGTCTTTTTACTGATCATTACTTGTGTGTGAAAATTTATAGGCTTATCTTCTTGTACCCAATTCATTGATTACTCTATTTTTTTCAGTTGATTCTTCTGATTTTTTTTTTTTTGTACAAAGAATCACTAATAACCAAAAAGGACGACTGTCTCCATTTCCCTAGTACTTAACACTTGTTCACTTTGTTTTCATGAAGTACCATTTAGGAGTATAAACAATTACAAATAACAGAAAACTTGCCTGATAAAGGCTTATGCGGTAGGGGCTGACTTTTCTTCAGTCCTCGAGTAGAGGGAGCGGTCTGAGGCCACTGCAATGTGCTCCAAGGGAACACAAGGGCCAGCGTCCTGACTGCTGTTATTCCATCCACGTGACTGTGTCCTCACGGTCACAAGATGGCCCCTGTGCTTCCAGGCATCATATCTGCAGTTTAGGCAGAAAGAGGAAGGTATAAAGGGCAAAAGGAGAGAGAGAGATGTTTCAGCGAGCTCTGCTCTGCCTTTCCCTCTCATTGGCCTGACTGACTGACGCCTCTGCTGGTGGTGGCTGGGGACCTTTTCGAGGGTGGGGTGAGCTAAGCAGCATTGGCTTCAGTGTCCTACTGCGTTGGCAGTTATACTCAGAATAGTGTTAAATGCTGATTATGGGCACAGTTATCTTTTTTCACATTAATGGTAATGCCTCTGATACTTGCTAGCATGTGTGTCTTTCGGTTCAAGAGTTATCTATCCAGTTTTCATGGGCTACTTATTAGGGATGGGGGTTGAAAGTCATCAGATTTAGGTTCAGATGTTGTTTATACCGATTCATGTGTTGTGGAAATAGATTACCTTGTCCTCCCTCCTCAAAGTTCCTGAGAGGAACTATTTTTGTGATTTTGTGACTTTAAATTTCTAACTATTTCTGTTTTGCTAACATTACTTTTAGAATTTTCCATCTCTATGTTTTAAGTCAGGTAACTTTATGGCTCTCTTTAATATGCTGTCTTTTTGAGATTTTGCTATTAGATTTGCCCTAGCTTTGTAAAATGAATTAATGACTTTCCATTTTACCGTCTTCTCTGCAACAGTTTATATATATATAATATGGCAATAAGCTGTTCTCTGAAGGTTTGAAAGAACTCACTTGTTAAACAGGTGGAGGCTTTTCAAAATGCATAGTTCTGTGACAACTTTAAACCATTCTTCTATGGGGTACTGGTTTGTTCTGGATTTCTGTTTTTTTTTTTTTAAAAGATTTATTAATTTTTGCATACAAGCTGAGTGCAGGCCAGAGGTGTGAGAGGGTTCACCAGAGACAGAGTGGGGAGCAGAACAGGCAGATTGAAGTACACTGCTGAGGGGAGCAGCGTGCGAGGCAGGAGAGGTCTGCTGTGCCTTGTGGGAATCTCCCCGGCTGCGCATCAAACTCGTGCTGCAGCCGCCGACAGCTCCACAGTGCTGTGCTTAACCCGTTGAGCCACCAGGGAGACCCAATTTCTGAGGTTTTTAAAAATCAATTTTGGTAAGTTAAAAGATTCCAGCAGGGCCTCTCTGGTGGCGCAAGGGGTTAATGGTAATTAACCCCTCAGCACTTGAAGCTATCCTCAGCCACTGTGGCACCAGTTCGATCCCCAGCCAGGGAGCTAACCCACATGGCACAGAAGACCTGTCCTGTCTTGCCTGCTGCTCCTCTCAGCAGTGTATTTCAGTCACTTTGCCTGTTCTGCTCCCCACTCTGTCTCTGGTGAATCCTCTCCTCCCCTGCACACACACACCTCTGGCCTCCACCCCAACTCTTGTATGCATAAATACATCGATCTTAAAAACAAAGTTTCCAACAAATCAGTTTCATCATATTTAAAAAGTATAGCTCAGTTGTCTGTAGTATTTTCATAATGTTGTTATTTCCTTAGTATCTGTTTTCTCATTTCTATTTTTGGTTGTTTTTCCCTTTTATTCTTGATTCGACCTGCCAGAGCTTGCTTTGTCTTATGCCTTCTTCTCTCCCTCCTTCCCCAATGAACTGGAATTAATTACTGCCTTCTTTAAGCCTCCATAATGTGTTGCTTATGTTAGGGTTCTGTCTCTTTATAGGTCTTTGCTGATAGATGGGAGCAACTTGAGGACAGGCTCTGTGTCTCCGCTTTGCTTTCAGGTGTCCACCTGATGCATGACACACACCTGGTTGTTGACTGTTTGCTTTTCTGCCTCTGTCTTGGTGTCCACCATCAGCTGTTACAGTGGTCCTAGGGAGATTTTTATTACTATAGCCAGTGTGATGGGTGTCGTGCTCGTCTTGGGGGTTTTATGGAGGGGAAGATGCTTGCTTATTTGGGTTCATCCCAGTTTTGCTTCTGGATAAACCTCCCAGTTGAGGTAGTGTTGTAATTTGTTTGGTATTTGGGAGCCCCAGAAGGTGGCCTGGGAGTGAAAGCAGAGTTGGAACACCATCACCCTAAGTGATGTAATGCCGGGGATGGCTTGGGTCCTCTTGGGGACTCGTGCCCTAAGCTGAGGGCTTTTCAGGGTGCCGTGACAGGCCCATCACCTCAGTGGACTATCTCATCCATGTAGTGGCGAAGATCTGCCTGGCTTAACCCTTTGCACTCCGCTGTCCCCTCTCAGAGGACATCGGAATTCTAGCATATCACTCGGATGTCCCCTCTCAGGGGACATTGCAGTTTATTAGTGATTACGGGGAATTGAGTTATTTCAACGCAACTTTTTGAGACATGCATGTTTCCCTGAAGTTTTATCTTGAAATGGCACAAGAAATTAAATAAAGATATCGTAAAATTACTAAGATATATACAAGAAATGTCAGCGGGTTTTGTGTCGGACGAGAACGTGCACTAATCAGCCTGTAATGCATATTGGGGAGTGTTACAAAACTTATCATACTGTACAAAATTATAAACAATAAAATATTGAGTTTTTTGCAAATATATATTCCTCGATGTCACCCAATTCATATAAGTCCAATATCATTATAATACGCTACTTGGCTCCAAAATTATATTAAATAATACGAGGGTCTGTAAATGCACGTTTCTGATGCAAAGTAGCGTCGAGTAGCTGGTAGCCAATGTCCAGAATGGTTCGGAGTGCAAAGGGTTAATTAATCGGCTTAATTTGAAGATTCCGTTCATGTCCCTCATTTAGACTTGTTATCAGGCCAGTACTTGAATTTTCAGATCTGAATTTTCAGGTCTGTGCCTTCCTCTCACCTGTTTCTTGCTACCTGTGACCATGAGGAGATTGATTAGCTTTATTCAGCAGCAGTGGGGTGGGGGAGGAGAAATGCCACACCCAGCATGTCATGTGACATCAGTCTGGCACTTTGGTGGCAACCCTGTACCCTTTGAGCAAGGAGATTTTCTATTTAGGGGTGGAGTGGGATTAAGAAGGAGGCCCCTTGGACTCAGGTTCTGCCCAGGGCAGGGCTGATGAATCAATGAGTGGGTGTTGCCCCCGGGAGTCTAACCCTATTGCTATTTGCTCTAAGAAAACATTCACTGGTGATCTTGACATGATTGTGAGTAACGTGCATCTCCCAAATTATAACAGAACTCTTTCATCTACAAAGGTGCTCTGAGGTGTTTTCCAGGAGGAGCTGCAATGTTCAGAAGAAAGATGACCACTTCCCTTAGGTTTGCTTAGGGTGTTCCTAAGGGCATGCTACTTTAGGGCCCAAGGAGACTGACCTTGGCATTGAAGAGGGTATCTTTGCCCTTGGGTTCTTCTTTTTTTTTCCCCCCCATGGGGAAACTGTCCACTGGATTCTAAGAATCTTTTTCTTTAAATAGTTGATTCAGAAATGTTGGAGGTTTAATTGAAGAATTTGTCTACTTAATGTATTTTCCTTTAGGGACACAGAAACTAATATATTCTCTGGGTTACTTTTTAGATGCACATTTAATGTCTCATTCGGGTCTCAAGGACAGTCTGTGGTCATATTTAACTGTTTGAGCTCCCCCCTGCCACCCCCCAACCTCCCAACCTGATTGGTTTCTCGTGTCCACTACCTCTTTACTCGCCAGGCTGTCCGGTGTGCAGTGCTGGCCGTCCGGATCACAGGGGGCTGTGCTGGTTGTCTATAAACCCCGTGCTGCAGGGGCTCTGAGCAGGGAGCGTTTTTTGTTTCGCTGGGGTCTGACAGAGCGCCTGACACCTAATAGGTGTTCATTAAAGCAGGTGGAATTGGGTCAACATTACAAGAGGATTAGAGAAACTCTGACTGGTTGGGAGTGTAACTTAGAAAGAAGATAAAGCCCCTTTTCAAGGCTACGCCTCAATGCTTCTGCAAGTGGTCAGTTGTTTGTTTTAGGATTCAAGAAGTAAAGTGTTCCCTTCAGCAGGACGGAATCTCTCGCAGGCTGATGTCATCCAGCACTGTCGAATCTCCTCCGGAGCCCCAGCTTTGGGGGCTGTTCCCACCAGAAGGCAGGGAGGCTGCTGGCCAGCCCCCACCCCATCCTGGTTCTGCAGGCAGAGGGGCGCTTGCCCATGATGTGGGCACTGCCCAGCCGGTTATAACTTGTTTACTGCCGTTGGTTTTTGAGGGATGAGGTAATCTTAGCTCAGCTTAGTTTAATACACAACAGTTTTGTTTGTTGAGGAAATCGTTGTCTATTGAAGTTTTTAAGCTGTTAGGGACGTTAGGAGTTGCAATCAAGTGGGTATCTCTTATGTAAGTGCCTCTGACAAGCCAATTTCACAAACACGTCTCATCAGTCACAGTTGGATGGCAAGGTTTATTGTTTAAAGTTTTTTTTTTTTTTTTTTTTGGTTGTTGTTGTTTCCCCCGAGTAGGGAAAGGAAGCCTCTCTAAAGAAACCAGTGGTTTCAGATACCAAGAAGGGCAGAAAGGCACCAATATTTAGACATCTGGACCTAGCTTCTCATCCTCTTACTCTCTCACTCGAGCTCTGGGACGCAGAGACAGCTGTTCCTGGAGCTGCCTGTTCAGAATATTGAGCTGTAATGAAATCCGTGTGGTCTCATCACCTGGCCCACGTGGGGCCCGAGGCTGGTGATGTCCCTGGCGCTTTGTCTGGCCCAGCGGGGCTGCTCTGTCCCTGTCCCAACAGCCTCCTGCCCCGCCGTGGGCCAGTTGTTTAGTCACTTTGGATATGTGAACAACCTCCAAAGTCCCAACCTAACAAAAAGCTCAAGTTTTTATCAAACGTATGGAACGAATCCAGAGGCAACTTTTGCCTGTGAAATAAAAGCTTCAGAGACACACAGTCTCCGTTATAAACAACTTGTAATTTTGATCATTTTCTGTTGTGACTCCGGCAGCCTCTACCATAGATCTTAAATATGTTTATCACAGCTGGAAAAGTGTTTTATTGTCAACCGGGCTTATCATAATATGCCACCTACTCTGGTGGTGTCATCCAGTAACTCTGCTTTTTTTGTTTTACGCTTTTTAATGGGAGGGGGTAGCAAATGGATGTAAATGATGGTTGGAAATTGAAACAGAAAAGAACAATGTATTCAGCCAGCCAGCTTTCCAGGCTGTAGCTCAACGTCAGCTGGCGGCCTCCACACTGTGGTTTATTGAATAATACTTAATACTTAGCACAACCCTCGGTAAGATCTTTTTATGGCCTTTTTCTGAATGTTTTACAAACATAACTAAAGCTTATCCAGATGAGGGCGGGGAGCTAGCTTTCCTTTCTTTTTTAAAAGCAGCAACATTTGACCACGCTATAGTGAATTAGAATGAGATTCAACATCGGGGAGATCCTCCATGTGCTGGGAGAGTTTGGGGGGCATTCTGGCCTCGGCACCGCTGGGCTTGCCTTCCGCCCATGCTAATCTTTAGTGACTGACCCCCTCAACTTCAGGATGTTGGAGAGGCCTGGGGAACAGTAGAGGCCTCCACTTCTACTCCATGAGGACATTTCTCATCCTCCATCCTGAGCTCCTCCCTGCAGTTTTCCCAGCTTCCGTTTGCCTTGCCCCCCTGCACGTGCTGGGGTACCGTTGGTGAACATCATTTGAAAATTGCAAACTCATTTTAATACAATCTGAGGCCAAATGTAATGAGCAAAGTCATTTTGTGATCCCAGATCCTGTTGCAAAGCTACTTGGAAGCCAGCTTTAACTGATCTGTTTCTCTGCCATTCCATCCCATGTATAGTAGAGGCTTGAACCGCCCTAGATCAAAATCCGAAGATTGACTCCTAGCATTTCAGAATTCCTTGCAGTGGGAACGGTTGGCTTTTTAAGAAGAAGGGTGCGGTGTTTGAATTCATAGGTGACGTCACGTGACTTACTGACAGTGACTGGAAACTGGGCTGGGGGGCATGGGAGCTCCACAGGGGGATGTTCTCTAGACCCCCAGGAGTTGCTCTCCGTGGTCCTCGACTTAAAAGGCCATACACCCCAACTTCCTGTTTGAGCTGGTTCTGGGGGGTTTCCATTGTGGGCTCCCTGAAGTGCTCTGCACCCTGGAACTCCTGCCTGGCACCCCTTCTTCTGACCTGGTCTTTAGCTTTCCTTTGGCCTCTCCGTGGCCCAACCTCAGGCCTCTGAGACCCGGCCTGACTGGTTCAGACAGTGGATCTGAGAGCTGCCCCCACTCCCGCTCCCCTGCAGTACCCCCACAGGCCTTGAAGATAGGCGGAGAGTGTGGAAGAGACCGGCAGCCGTGGGGTTGAGCCCACCCAGATGGTGGAGCAGCTCTCTGTGTCTGCAGCCCCTTTGAACTTGAGTTGGAGCCGTGTCTGGAGCTATCCAGGGCACCTCCTGTCTCATCTTCACTGTGTACGTAATAGACGTTTACAAATACATGGTCTAAAATGCACCAATCGTAGGCCCCCCCCCCCCCCCGCCAACACCCCCACCCCCGACCGTTTGCCAGTGTGCGGCTCAGGGGCAGAATCACATTCTCACTGCTGTGCAGCCCTCACTGCCATCCACCCACAGCCCTTCATCCTGCCCAACTGTGACTCTGTCCCCCAGACAGCAGCTCCCACTCCCCCATCCCTGGTCATCATCTTTCTACCTCTTGGGCCTACAAATTGAAGGACTCCAGAGACATCGAGTAAGTGGGGCCACACCGTGTTTGTCCTTTGGTGTCTGGTCCCCCTCGAAGCTCTCAGCCTCCCCTCCCACCTGCCCCCTCCTGCCTGCAGACCCACTTCTCTGTCCGTTCACTGTGGACAGTCACTGGGCTGCTCCACTTGCTGGCTGCTGCTGTTGTGAACATGAGTGTGCAAACATCTGTTGATGTCCCAGCTTTATATTCTTTTGGTTCTATAACTGGGGGTGGCGTGGCTGGATCATGTGGCCGTTCTGCAAGTGTCTGTTTTCCACACGGGCCGATGCCCCTTTTCCCTCCTCACCGACACCACATAGGGCTCCAAAGTCGCCCCCCTTGTCACCGGCATTTGTTATTTTGGGTTTTTTTTTTGGGGGGGGGGATAGTAGCCATTTTAATGGGTATGCGGTGTTACCTCATTGTCATTTTGATTGAGTCTGAGCAAATTTCAGTGCAGTATTTGGAGTTTTTAACGGGCACAGGCTGACTGAAAACCTGAAGGTTTGTGAAGCCGGGAGGGGGCGTGTGAACAGCAGCTCTCCCCTGACTTTTCCGTGTCAGTCATTTGCGTGGAATTAAGCGAGCTGCCCTTCAGGGCCTTGCCGGGTGGCCCTTCTGAAAGACAGGAAGAAACCCAGCCCAGCTCGGTCCTGCTGGGTCCTGCTGCAGGGCTCCCGTGCAGCCGTGAGTGAGCGGTGGTGAGTCACCAGGGCCCTGGCAACAGTGGAGGGTGGAGCTGGCACCAAGGTGAGTGTGAAGTTCTGAGGTGGAGAAAATGGGCCTTTGAATAGAGGAAGAGGGAAGCACCTGTGTCTGTTGTCTTCGGGTTTGGGAACCTGAGGTGGTTCCCTGTATTGTCCTTGGAGGGGGTCCAAGGAGCTCAGATTGGAGGTCTTGGCTCAGGTCAGATCACAAAAGATCTTAGGGGCTATTCTAAAGAGGTTGGATTTTATCTAAAAGATACAGAGAGTCCTTGTGAAGGTTGTGAGATGGAAGAATGAGTACCAGCAGGTTTGCATTTTAGGGGGGTTGCCCTGGTGGCAGGGTAGAGGGTGCATTCCGGATGTGGGCACACCCCAGCCAGGGGCTGTGTGGCACCTGGGGAAGAGGTGGCCATGGCAGTAGCCAGGACAGCACAGACACCATGGCATGCGGAGTCACCTTGGTAAAATGGCTCAAGTCAGACAAAAAATACACTTCTACAAAGTCCCTGGCGGTGACCTGTCTCATTTTGCCTTCGCATTTTGACTGTGTCACCGCTGTCCTCTGATGGAAGTCCTCAAGGCGACTGGACCATTAAGAGGTGCGGCTGGAGCAGCTGTGGAAGTGGGCTGCGCCTAGCAGTGGCCCCTCCCCTCCCCCCGAGACCTTCGCTGGAGGCAGTGCCATGAGGGCCCTGTGTTCTGTGGTTTGCAGCGAGAGGTGGAGGGCCTCTGCCCGCTTGGTGTTTAAAGGAGGCAGGGTGTTCTCTGGAGATCCAGACCCAGATTCGTGTTTCATGGGCAGAGAGCAGGGTTTGAGATGGTGGATTCCAGCCCTGGCTCGAGTTCACAGTGACCAGTAGTGAGTCTTCGCCCTCTTTGCCCCCTGCTGTAGGGATCGAGGCCCGGGTGTTACAGCGCTGCACTGTGCACCATGGTCTGGGGTTGGCACGAGCATTATTCCTCTGCTGGGTGTGTCGCTTGTTTCCTAGAAGCATCTTTGCTTGGCGGCATGAGGCCCTGAGCTCATTTCCACCCTGCCACTGGCTGTGGGGAGTTTTGGGAAGGGCATCTAATCTCTGCAGACCTCTGCCTTTGGATCTGTAAAATGGGATTGCAGGTGCTTAAGGTTCCAACTACTCAGTGAGTCATTTGTGACTCATTAGGCCCTTAGATACCTCCCAGGACCTCTTGAAATTGCAGCCAGCTTTCTTCAAGTACATTTTCTTGGAGAAAGGTTCTAACTTTTGTCAGACTTTCTGAGAGATCCAGGACCTAAAAAAGCAACATCCTGAGCCTCAGAGGCTCCATTTGTACCCACCAACCTTCTACTCATCAGCACCTGCTTCTGGACAGCCCCTCAGTAGGGGCACTTGGACTTGCCCACAGGCTAATAGCAGGGGAGCAGAAGCTCACTCAGCAGCAGCAGAGTGAAATCACTGCTTAAGAAATCAGTGTTAATGACATTAAGTCACTTGATCTTAAAAGCACCACGGAACAGCCGTTTTTCATATTCATCGTGCTGTTCCCCACCAAAGTGTCTTAGAGTCCTTTTTGTTGTCGATGCGTTGTTGAAGAAAAGTGGCTCTGGACAGTTGCAGTTGGCCTCTCCGTACCTGGCCTGGGAGCCAAGGGGTTTGTCATGAGTTGATTAATTAGAAATTATTAATCTAAAATATTGGATCTGTTTATGGCTGGAGGAGACCTTGTGGAGCTTAAAGGTGATTCAGAAGGCACCTAGAATCTTGGGTCTGTGACCGGGAGTGGCATTGCTGGATCAAGTGATCACTCTGCATGTAACTGTTTTCCACTCGGGCTGCACCCCCCACCTAGTACCACCTCTCTGTGTGTCAGTTGCCATGTTCCTGGGGTTCTGCTGGGATGCTCCGGTGGGGAGCAGTGATGAAACCCCATAGAGCCTGCGCCATAGAGCTCAGCCTCCCAGCTCACATGTGCGTGAGGACCGGGCTCGCCTTGGTCTCTCTCCTCCCACCCCCAGCGACCGCCAGGGCCAGGAGGGCGGGGAGGAAGCCCTAGAAGCAGAATTGCAAAATGTTCGTGGGCTACTTTGGGCGTGGTTTGGGGCCATGGACTTGGAACAAGTGAGGAACGTACTATGAGGATTTATTGTCATTTTGATGATGATGGTTATAAAAACGACATGCGTCTGGTAAAACGCTTCAGCAGACGGTAAGGAGCACAGCTGCTGAGCCCCACCTACCCTGCGCTCCCAGGTCCTCCTCCTGCCCCACTTCCAGAAGGTACACCGAGCAGCTCCTCCATGCATGGCAAATGTGTCTGCTCGGAGTGTTTGTTAAACAGAAATGTGCCCTTTGTCTTGGCTTTCTCCCGGTAGCAGGATGCACTTTGTGCTGAAAGTGGTTGTGTCTAAGTAACACATGCAAGTGTGCTCCTTGTAAGAGTGAAAAGGACCCAGAGCACAGACTACAAGGTGGTAGCTTCCCCCTTCTCTCCCTGGTGCCCCTCAATCCCCTCGCCCTGACCCTCACTGATTCTCTGCCTTTTCAATTGCGCTGGATCAATCACTGTGAGGAGACCTTGCAACTTCTTGCAAAGATAAGATAGTTCATTTCCTTTTATTTTATAAACACGTTCACATTTATCTACTTGCCCCACCTATGTGTGGGTGGGCCCCTGAAGAGGAGTGATTGAGTCACGGTTGGGGCATTGGAATTTTGAGAGAGTGGCCATCTATGAGGACGGTGCATCCCCACCTAATGTGGGGCGTCCCCTTGCCCCATGTCCTAATTTGAGCGTGGAGTCACTGGATGTGCCAGTTTGTCCAAGCTGTCAGTTTGATAAATTAGAAGGGCTTGAGGTTTGCATTTCTCTCATGGCGGCCTGGAGACCTTCCCCAAAACGGGGCTCTCGGTAATATTTGGTCCAAGCTCTTTAGTACTGAACTCTGGGAGAAACGAAACGGGACACAAGGATCTGCTCTGAAGAAGCAAAGCTCCCCTGAGATACTTACCTTGGGCCCGGGCCCTGCCCGGAAGTGCTTGCGCCACCCTGTGCCCGGGGTTTCCACCAGCGCACGATGCAGGCCTCTGATGGGGTGGGCGTTTGAATGGAGACTGTTGGGACAGGGGGAAGCACATTTGGCTCTGGGGCCCTAGGGGATTCGGAGTGAGGTGGGCCTGAGGGGTGCAGACGTGGTCGAGCAGCATCAAAAACCTGTGTCCTTAGCCCCCCGGGGCTTTCCATCCCCCCTGTCCCTGGGCCCATGTCTTCTTTGTCCAGGTGTCAGTCTGCAGAGCCTGGTGGAGTGTGGGCAGTGGTGACCCCTGGGGCTGTCTGGGAGAGCAGGCTGGCTCCCCGCATGAGCCCCTTTTTCTAACTGCACCCTCCATTTATACCCACCAGCCACAACCTCTGAACCATGCCTGGGGGCCCAGGGAAGACTCCAAGGCTGGCCGGGTGTTGACCCTGCCTGGGAGTGATGCCTTCCGGGTGGGGGGCTGGGCAGTCCTCACCCCCTTCCGGTGGGGACTCAAGGCTTCTGTTTAAACTTTTCCTCCTTTGCAGAACAGCCTCATTTAACCCCATACCTAGAGCTGGGTTCCCTGGCAGGTCCTGGGAAGGGCCTTGCAGCCCCTGACCGTGGCTGCTGCCCAGCGGGGTCCTCAGGCCCTTGCCTGCCCTGCCCTGTGCCTGGCTCAGGCCTGCTCCCCCAGGGCCGCTGGCCTGGGCTGGTTCCACCTCTGCGGATGTGTTTGTGCCCTGATGGGGTGATCTTCCCTGCTTTAGGGTAGAATTAAGGCTGCCCCACGATTATCCGAAAGGGGGGAAATGGGAGAAACTTTTGACTCTCAAAGTGCCTGAGCGGGGGCCGCCCAGCAGACGTGTCTCCTGTCTAGTTTCTCGTGGAAGTAAGTGCGCCTGTATTTATCCCGTTGCACTTAATCACCACACTTTATGGCGCCCAGAGTTTTCTTTTTCAGCATAATTGTTCTTGTCTACACGATGTTCCTGCTACTGACTTTAAGCAAATTAGCACAGTGTGTGCGGGGTGTCGGGCTCAGGGAAACTGAATTGGAGGTTACTAAAGGGGTGACCCCACTGTACCGTTGATTCACGTGCACCCATTCCATGCCAGGCTCTTCCTCTCCTACGCAGCCCATCAAGTGGGCATGCCAGCCGCACCGTCACCAGTGTGGGCGGACCTTGGGCGGGCTCGGGGACCCCGGTTGCACTGCCTTGGGGCTCTGCAGATGTCTGCCACCCCCTGAGCTAGGGGTGGTGGCGGCTCGGCCTCCCCCCAGCCTTGGAACCTCAGCCTCCAGTGCTCCCTGCCCCAGAATCCCTGGGCCCACTCAGCCAGAGACCTGGGTGATGGGGTGGGGGATGCAGATGCTGGCGACCACATTGGGGCCCTCAGACCCCACTCATCGGTTGGCTTTAAAGGCACAGGTTGCTCTAGCTTGGTCAGAGTTTACCAGAGACCTGAGAATTGAGTCATTCTCGACCTGACCTTGGAAAGGCAAACATGGGCTCGGTCACTGTGGAAGAACGTAGTTTTTGTGTTTGTTTTTTTGGTTTTGGTTGGGTGGTAACAGAACATTCAGGCATCTGTGTGTGACCTGAATTTCAGCATCCAGCAAAGGAAGTGAGTGCCGCGGAAGCAGTGGGGCCGACTGCCTGGGGGCTCGCGGCGGCAGGAGTGGCCCTTGTGTGCGGCATTGTCTATAGACAGCAATACATGGAAGGAAGCCCGTCTGGCGTCCAGCTCTGCGTGGATATGGGACTTCATGAGCCTGGAGTGTGAGCAGCAGGTGTCAGGTGGCACGAAACCCAGGCCCTCGCCTGTGAGCCTGCCTCCTGCGGACCCCCTCCCCCATGGTTTGTGAAGAAAACCAAGGATTAGCTGCTCTGCAGCAATGGCGTATATGGCCGCTGTGGCACCTGCACGTGCGTCTCGGTGGCAGATGAGGTCAGAAGCAGTGGTTTCCCCTCTTGACACCTGGGGGGACATGTAACCAGGGCGGAAAAGACTCTGCAGAGTTATCACCAGTAAATGAAATCAGGCTTACACAATCTCTAAAATCTGCAGCTCCACAAAATCTGTACTACCTCTTCAGTGGCCCGGTTTGATTGCAACATCCTACTGTGTGTTCTTATAAGGAGCCTGACTCCTTCACCCTGCATTGCTGAGCTGGGTTCTGTGTCCACTGCCCTCTCAGGGTCACATGGAACCCAGCCAGCTCTCCTCCGTGGGGACCTCAAAAGCTCAGTTTCTGCATCTACTCCTCATGAGATGGACCTCAGTTGCCCTGCTTCTTCCAGCTGCCTTGGGTACGCTGCCATCCACTCTCTTCTCTTTTCACATGTGGAGGCAAACTCCTATGTCACTACAGCAGTATGTACAGTAGCCAAGCTATGGGAATAACCTGAATCCCAGTGGCAGATGAGTGGCTCAGGGAGATGTGATATAGATGCACAATGGAGTACTACTCAGTCATAAAAAAGATGAATCTTGTCATTTTCAACATGGATGAAACTGGAAGGGATTATGCTAAGTGGAATACATCAGAAGGAGAAAGACAATTACCAGGTAATCTCATTCATGTAGAATATAAAGAAACAAACCAAAGGGACAAAACCAACACAAACCCTAGAAATCTGACTGCCAACCTGAGGTTACCAGAGAGGGAGACTGGATGGTTTGGGGAAAATGGAAGGAGGCCAGGTTGGGTGATGGTTTTTTTCCCCCCTTCCAGTTTTATTGATTTGCCAATCATTTATTGACACAATGATACAGTTTGGGGAGTACAACTCCACACCTTTACATGAGCACGTGCTTCACTCACCTTCCCCCAAAGCCCCAGTGCCGATACCCAGCCAGCTCTCTGCCACAGCCTCTCCTCTGTGATGGAGGGTCCCTGGTGTTTTGCGAGTAGGTGTAGTGCAGTGACATGCATCAAAAGAGGTGTGAACTTACACCCCTGAATCATTCATAGTGTTGCAAACCAATGTTACCTCCATAAAACAAGCAATTAAAATGAATAAAAAGTGTGGAGGCAGAAACCCAGTTTTGGGGTCCCCTCCCCTGGCACATTACTCAACTAAGTCTCCCTTAGTCTAGTCTAAGACGGCCTGGCTTTTTTGGCAGCCACAAGGCCCCATCGTCACATACAGAAATTACATCCAATTACATCTCCTAAGTCTTTTTCACACCTCCCACGTTTGTGCATTTCTTTTTTTGCACCCAAGTGTCCAAATAACATTATTTCCTCTCTCTTGCAATTCCAATCTGTTGATCTTTTTAGCTCTTGACTCTGTCATCCAGTGTTCTTTGCCATCTCTCCTGGAAACTTGTCATCCTTGAATTAGATAAACATTTTATCTGAGCCATCAAGGAATCGATAAAAATGTTGAAACATCCAGGACCGAGATGGAGCCGGGTGGCCTTCTCCGAGCCCCTTCCTTGGGCTGTTCATTAATCAGCACTTTGGAGGGCGAGTCGCACACTTCCCAGCTATTCAAATGAAGTTCATGTGCTTCACCTTGTCGATAAGGATAAGGTGAGATGTTTAACAAGGCACTGTAGCCAAAGCCTGGTGTCCCCGCAGCCTACCAGTTTCAAAACCAAGAACAGAAACATCTAGAAACCCTGAGCTGCAGTGGTTTACGATGGTTTATGGTTTTATGTCTTGACTCTGCTGGTAATTGCTCACGCTGCTAGAGATAGAGAGGGGCTGTCACTCCAGTGGAGGGGGTGTCGGGCTGTCTCCGGAGCAGATCAGGATCGAACTGCTTGGCTGAAAGGTGTTGCGCTGATCCTTCTGTGGAGCCACGCCAGGGAGGGTGCTGGTTTTCCACAGCCTCTCCTGCCAGGTTGCTGGCAGCTGCTTCCATGGGGGTTTCTGCCCAGGCTGGTGGGTGGACACCTCTGTGGTGTAGGTGGCGAAATCCTCAACATGAGGGGTCCTACATGGCTCTGTGAAGGCATCAGCAAGGCCATTGGCCTCTATACTCAGGTAAGCCCAGAGAAAAACAATGACCTCTGGGTAACCCTGGGGAAGAGGTGAATTGGGGGTACTCCAGCAGAATAGTAGGTGGTAGAAGACATAAAGGGCTTTGCAGGAGTGATAACTTGGGGGAAGGCAAGAGCATAAGGAGGGTGACTGATCCTTTTCTTATTCACCCCAGCATGTTTTACAAGGTGAGCATGGGCTCGAGAGAGCAATCTGTCAACATCCGAAGTTAGAAAGTCAACAAAATGGGGTGACTTCTGTCCTTGCACCGTATCAGGTGGGGAGCTCCAGCCACAGTCTACTTTGCAGAGGTGGTTGGTTGCATCTGGGGTTTTCGCTTCTGCCATTTGATAGAGACAAGCAAGCAGATAGCCCCTGTCTGACCACTTACACCTGCCTGTGTGTTCATGCCCCGTTTCCCTGGGGAGTCTCTGCAGGACTTGTATGATCTCTGCCCCGAGGCTGAGCTGGTTGCAGACCCAAGGCCATGCCTGGCCTGTGGCATTTCTAAATACCCCAGCCCATCTGTGGTTAAACCTGCTTCCTCCTTCCAGCTGGACTCTTCTTGGTCCTGGGGGCGGGGGTGGGGAGGGACGGGCTGTGTAGCCTGTCTTCAGCTGTCCATTTATCCTGGTGTCACCCACCAGGATGGAATAAAATGCAGTAGCGTTTCCCCTCTGCTTTCTAAAATCATGGAAAAGTGCACAGATCAAATCTGCCATCAGAACTGTCTTCAAGTGTACAACTCGAGTGCACTCATACTATTGTGCAACCCATCTCTAGACCTCTTTGCATCTTGCAGAACTGAAACCATGTACCTTTGAAACAGCAACCTCCATTTTCCCCCTGCTCCCACCCCACACCCAGAAACCACTGTTCTGTTTCCTTTCTCTGGTGCTCCAGGTGGTGGTAGACTCCTACAGTGTTTTTCCTTTTGTGATTGGCTTAGCTCACTTAGCATAATGTCCTCCAGGTTCTTCCATGGTATAGCAAGTGTCAGGATTTCTTCCTTTTTAAGGCCACATAATATTCCATGGTGTGCAGAGACTGAATTTTGTCCATTTGTCCATGGACAATTGATAGCCCCCACCTCTTGGCCACTGTGAACTCTGGTGTGCAATCCCCTGTACTTTTGGCTACTGCCCACTGCTGGAGCGATGGTTCCCGGATGCCGTGTTACGTGCTAGTCGTGCCCTGGCCCCTCAGTGCTTGCTCCTTTCCATGGCTTTGTGAGTGCTAAAGGGGGTGATGGGGGGGGGGGTGCCCTGGGCATTTTTAATGCCTTCTGTTCCACACCTCTGTCTCCCTCCCCTCAGACCTTGCTGCTGCCTGTTCTTGCTCAGACCTCGCCCTCTCCTTCTCCACTGCTGAAATGCGCCCTCCCCCACCCGGGGCCCAGCGTGCAGTCGCTGCTGATGCGAGCAGCCCATGTGCTTGCTGAGCACTCTTCCTTCCTGAAGCTCCTGCTCTGTGGAGCTTTGGGGCCACACTTGCTTGTCTTGGATACCTCCCTTTCTGGACCCCTGACTGTGGCTGTCCTCACGCTTTTGTGTCATGGTTCTCTGGGGTAGGTTCAAGTTCTCTCATCTGGCATCTGGCATTTGGCATCTGGCCGAGGCTCCATCTTTGAGGTGCATGAAGCCCAAAGTGCTGACTCTATTGCGGTCGTTACAGAGGAGCCAGGGGCCTGCCCTGGGGGGTGTGGCACGGGGTGGCTGAGGCCAGTCAGCAGTGGCTGTTTTGTGGAGGCAGGAGCTGCCCTCATGTTGGTTGGGTTCACTGCTCACCCCTCGTCACCTGGAAAGTGCTTATTATGAGCACATGGTAGTTGTTTTACAAGTGTTGGAAGAGTGAGGAATCCCAAACCACATCAGAAGAAACTGAGGCACAGAGCAATGAAGTGACCCAGTCCGGCCAGGGGGCGGCCGGTTAGCGGTGGCCCCTGAGTACTAACCAGCCCAGCACCCTTCCCCTCTGGCTAAGCCCCCAGTTCAGCTAAAAAGTCCAGCATTTCAAGGGGCTGATCTTCAACCCCATATCTGGGGAGAAGCAGCTGGGGGATCAGATGAGTGGAATTTCTACCCTCATTATCAGCTTGTGGAGATAACTGGCTTGATGGACAGAGGGCAGGTCACTTGAGGAAACTGGGGCATTCGTAGGGCAAAGTGAAATACTTTCAAAATGAGGATGTGAACTCGTAACTGGAGCAATGCAGTGTGCTCTGCCACACAGCCCAGAAGTGGGCCTGGGTCCTGGAGGCTACTTGGGAGCTGTGCCTGGCCCCGGGCACAAAAGCAGAGTGAGTGGCGACGAAGGCAGAGGATGCTGCAGCCCCAGCCTGGCACCCCCTGCACCTCCAGGGTGCCTGGAGCCCCGTTTGCTGGTCTTTTGAATTCACTGTTTGATCAGGCCTTACACGGTGGGTGGGCATGAGGAACCTGTTCCCTCCCAACCCCTCTCCCGGGGAAGACCTGGCGGTGAGGCCCACGAGATCTGAGTGGGCGCGGTGGGCGGGTTTCACCAAGGGAATCCAGTCCTTGTGTGCTGCTTCATCAGAGAGGCAAGTGGTCATCAGAGCTGGGGATAATTAGAAAGGATGAAAGGCTTTTAGAAGGTGCTTTAAAAATATCAAGACTTAGAATATTGAACTTTTGATATTTTAAGATCAGAAAGGAACTTAGAATCATGGCCAGATGGGGCCATGGCTTTTTTATAAAGACCCAGGGAAAGAGTGGTGGAAGCCGGGATGGCTTTATTCTGCACCCATCTGCCGGCTCTAATTGCTTTAAGCGGTGGGGACCTGGGGCTGTGCACCCTCTGGTCTGCGAATATTTCTGCTTCTCCATCCCCAGCAGCAGGTAAACATCTCACCCGGCTTTGTAAGTTCTTTGCTGCATTGTAACGCAGCTCAGATCTGCATGGGACGTGGATGGCTTTTATGTCGTATGGTGTGATAGAGATGCTTCTGGTGTGGGGCAGTGAAGAAAAACCTGCACCGCCAAAGTTCCGCCTAATTTTTAATCTCTGCTCCAGCGTCGCCCGTGCAATGCCATCGCTTATATTCTGCAATGGCCTTTGCGGTGATTGAGTGTGTCGGCTGGTGGGACTGCTGTCTGCAGGAGAGATGAATGTGCATATACACTGTAAACACATTCTCATTGACACAGGAAGATAAAAGGCTGAACATGAACTGTGCCTGTTTACACTTACACAGAAAATTCTACTATAACAAACTCCGAGTGTCAGTGGTGTTTATTATCATAACATTGTCCTTCTCCCCCTTCTCCGACTGTCTGGTTAGCTGCAGTCTACTGCGGAAGAGCGGGCAGGAAGGAGCCCCGAGGAGGTCATTTCAGCCACGTGGGGAAGGGCTGAATCTCCAGCAGCCCCTGGGGCTAGGGAAGCAGCACCTCCACCCCACTTTCTTCTGCTCTGCTGTGCTCCATGCATGCTTTCTATGGGTCACTTGGGGGATTTTTCTGGTAGAGTGAAGAGCAGATCAAGGACCCATGTGCACAGATTTTACCTGCGTTATCCTGCACAGGTGGAGGGCGGGGCGGGCAGCAAGAGGTGAGAGGGGAGCGGACTGTTTCATGACTGGTTCTCTGGGTGGGTCTGGACCAGCACGACCAGCAAGACCAGGCACATACTGGAAATACAGACCCTCCCCCTCTGCCCAGGCTCTGTGTTTTAATAGGCCTTAAGGTGTTCTGTGATGAGTCAGGGATTTTGAAGATGGTCCACAGAGCACAGTGAAGCTGATCTCCCAAACACTAAGTTCAGTCCACTTTCTAGTGTCTGTCCTGCCTGTGCTCTCGTTCCTCTCTCAGCCACCCAGGCTGTACCCCTGCAGTCTCCTGACACTGCAAGTCACTTCCAGGTGACTGTCACCTCCAGGTGTGTGCTCCTTTCTCAGTTGCATAAAGACAATATATTCTTACTGTGTAAGACCTTCAGAAGAGAAGAACTTTAATAGAATTAGTGTGTAACAGAGAGAAAAGGAGATAATAGTTTCCAGTAAAACACTCAAAGTTACCCATCCCCTTATGGACAAATGCCCGGCCAAACAGGGTTTGCCCAAAGTAGAGCCATGAGGCCTGAAATCGTACCCCAAGTCTAAGGTACCTTCTGGTGGGGAACAATAGGGGAGGGGCAGAAGGGGGCAGGCAAGTCTGGAAGGAAAAGGACAAAATCAAAGTACAAATCAATGTTAAGGCTGCCATTGTCAGCCTCCCCACGGGTCTCTCACTGACCTCTCTCCCAAGTGGCTCTTTCCCTGTCCCAAGTCCGCGGTGCAGGTACAAGGCTGAGATGCAAGTGCAGCTTCTTCACATGCTCTGCTCCTTTGTCTCCTCCAAGCATCCTTTTCCCACATCCTTCTTAACCTCCCCTCGCTCAGCCCCACCCTTCGTTAGGTGGGGCAGGGAACTGGAGCCTCCTTTCTTTAGATTACACTGTTACAAAGTGAGAATTAGAAGGAAAAGGGGATGCCCCCTTGAGTTTACCCCAGGGCTTGTGCTGAGTCATCTGATTTTCCTTTTTCTGGGACCTCAAGTTTGTATTTAATGTTGAACATCTACGAAGGCCATCCCTGCACTCCTTACATAATTCTTTCAGATGCCTAGATACGTAGTTTTCGGGGGGATTTCTCAGGCAAATGCTTTTCATCAACACTTTTCCTTAGGGATTTATTTCCCAAATGCATAGTTTGTGGGTGTCATTCACTTCGGTCCTTTGGGCAGAAATTCTGCCTGTTGATGTTAAAAAAAAAAAAAAAACACCTGTGGGTTTACTGGGAACAGTGCTCCTTTCACCTGAAAAGACTATTTGGTGTGTCATCTGTGAGGAAGTAAGCCCCTCCCCGCTGGTCCCCCCGCGCTGGGGTCCTCCTCCTCCACCACTGCCTCCCTTCCAGGTGCCTCCTCCCTGCAGGGGCGGCCCTGTCTGCTTGGGTTCCTGCCTGCGCCGGGCCCACTGGCCTGCCTGCCTTCCAGCTGTGTGCTCTGCCCCTGCTCCCTGCTCGCCTACATGTCCATCCGCTTCCATGATGCTGTGGGGACTAGTCCGGGAGCTCACATTCCAGAGACTTTCCTAAAGCTCCCCAGTGTTTTGGATATCTGTTGCTTTGAAAAGGGAGACGTGGTATTTTGCAACTTCCTTTTGGCCATCAGGGGAAGCGGCCAGGGTGTGCCTCCCGGCCCTCCCCGCCCCGGTTGTTATACGGCACCAGTGAAGCGTGTGGTATTCCCGGCCCTGTTTGTGGCTTGTGCCTCTTGAACACTGGGCTGTCAGTCTGTGGGCCGACTGTGTTTGCCTTTTTCGGTTCCTATCACAGAAACACCCAGAGACACCCACAGTGTCATTCCCGGAACCCAAAGAAGCTGGTGGCCGGGTCTCGCCTCACACTCTGTGGTTTGGGCTCGGCAACTTCTCAGGAGAAGTGGGTAGTTTCTTCCTACTTCGTTCTTTTCTTCTGTAAAAGGGGGGATGTGTCCAGTGTGGAGGTAGCTTCTGCAGGGGAGCACAGCCAGTTCTGACTCGGTTGCCTGGCTTCTGTTAAGTGGTCTACACTGGCCACGGAGGGGAACCTGGAGGCCGAGGGAAGCGGATTCTTCCCTGGTGTTGGTGGTTTGAATCCACACAAAAGGGCAGCTAGTCTCGGTTCCGAGTCTAAATGTCATTTCACCTGGAACTGAAATGTTTGACCTGGTGGTGGTGACGGCAAAGTCAGAGCAAGACGAAGTGATGCTATGTAGCTTGTGTGTGTGTGGTCATATGTAATAGGATATGACGTGATCAAGTGTGGCGTGTTGGGTGCGATGATACACTGAATTCTTCAATCACCATTCTTGTTTAAGAACAAACTAACACGTAATTGAGAACTCTGTAGAGGGGGAGTCCGCCTTTTTCAGCGGGCATAGGAGGCGACTGTACGGAAGACGAAGACTTCACCTGGGGATACTGATGGGGAGCTGGGCATTTGTCCTGGATTCCGAGCACTCTGGTGGCACCTGTCTGAAAGACTCCTGTGTGCTCCTCTCCCGCTCAGGCTGACCCACCCAGAAGGACTGGGCTCCGGGCAGGCGCACCTGGCCACATTCACTGAGGCTCTGTGTGCCCACACGTTCGGCATGGGCAAGCTGGCAGAAGACAGGCAGCACCGAGTCACACGCCGGTGTCTTCGGGTGCGGGCACTTCCAGGCACACAGAGTGCTGTGAAATAATGAAGTAGGGGCATTAGGGTGGGGGGCCTGGGGGTGCACACTCAGAGACAGCTGGGCATGGCTCGGGGGAGATGCCATTTGAGTGGGGGTGTAGGACCATCCATCCACTTGGTGGCATGTTGATGTCAGGTGAAGAAAGAGTATTTGTCACCATTATGCTGTTACTGTCTGATTACCTTAAATTATTCCCAGAGCAAGAATCATTGGTATAAATGCGGTTAACAGTGATTATCTTTTTTTTTAAATTTATTTATTTATGCATACAAGCTGGGGTACAGGCCAGAGGCGGGGGAGGCGAGAGGGTTCACCAGGGACAGAGTGGGGAGCAGAACAGGCAGATCATCGGAAATACACTGCTGAGGGGAGCAGCGGGCGAGGAAGGAGAGGTCTGCCACGCCATGTGGGAATCTCCGTGGCTGGGCATTGAACTCGCGTCACCGCTGCCGACAGCTCCACAGCGCAGCGCTTAACCGCTGCGCCACCAGGGAGGCCCTAACAGTGATTATCTTTGGACAGTGAAATTGTTAATTTTTGCTTTCTTTGCTCTCTGCTTCCCAGCATGCCGTCCTGCCAAAACTAGGAGTTGAGTGTCTCTTGATCCCGTTAATCACATGCTCCTCTTATCCCATTAGGCAGCGTTCTGCCTGCAGTCACGCAGTTCTGGGAGAGGGTGAGGCTGCTGGCGCAGGTCCTTGGGTGCTCGCTTCCTTCGCCCCTACTTCCCAGGGCAGGGGCCTATTCTGCAGTGTAGACTTTTCTGCTCAGTGTCCTGCAGGCTGGACGCAGCAGGAAGTCACCGGTCCTTGACCACTGGGCTGTCTGTCCGGGCGCTGGCGACTGGCGTTGTGCAGAGGGACGGGCCTAGCGGAGCCAGTCAGGCCGGCCCCGGGGGTACTGACAACCAACTGGGTAGTTACCCAGAGAGTCAGCCTGAGTCCTGGTGAAGAATTGAGCCTGATTTCGTCAGTCATAGAGGTTCCCCGCAAACTGACCAAACAGCAGGGTGGAAAATAGGTTTCCAAATGATTGCCTTTTAACTCAGACGTCTCCCGCCCTTGCCCTCTTGTCTCCCTTCAGTCTGCGGGCCGGGCATCGACATCCGCAACGACTACCAGCAGCTGAAGCGCCTGGAGAACTGCACAGTGATCGAGGGCTACCTCCACATCCTGCTCATCTCCAAGGCCGAGGACTACCGCAGCTACCGCTTCCCCAAGCTCACGGTCATCACCGAGTACCTGCTGCTGTTCCGCGTGGCTGGGCTCGAGAGCCTGGGCGACCTCTTCCCCAACCTCACGGTCATCCGCGGCTGGAAACTCTTCTACAACTACGCCCTGGTCATCTTCGAGATGACCAATCTCAAGGATATTGGGCTTTATAACCTGAGAAACATAACTCGGGGGGCCATCAGGATTGAGAAAAATGCCGACCTCTGTTACCTCTCCACGGTGGACTGGTCCCTGATCCTGGATGCGGTGTCCAACAACTACATCGTGGGGAACAAGCCCCAGAAGGAATGCGGGGACCTCTGCCCGGGGACCATGGAGGAGAAGCCGACGTGTGAGAAGACCACCATCAACAACGAGTACAACTACCGCTGCTGGACCACAAATCGCTGCCAGAAAAGTAAGAATGCCGCTGCCGCGACTGTCCTTCTGCTTCTCTGTCTCCCCTCTCTTCTCCCTCGCCCTCCCTCCTCCTCCTCTGAACGGACCGGTGGGTGGGTTGCGGCTGTATTGCATTTAGGACGAGGTGCACCTGCCGTGTGCAAGTGGGGGTCTCGCTTGGCTTTCTTTGGACCTGGGAACTCGTGGGGTGCTGCTGTCAAGACCGTTCACCTCACATACTAGAAATGACCCACCCCGCTTCCCAGCTGGAAGCTTGCTGACCTTCAGCTTTGATTCCCGACGAGAGGTGGCCTGGCGTGCTGGCAAGTCTCGCCTGAGCCTCGGTGGCCGGGGGCTGCGGACGTCTCGGCTCTTTCATCCTTCGCATGGGAAGAATTTTTTTGGTACAGCAGGACTCTCTTAGCCTGAATCCACTTGGAAGGTAGTTGAATAAAGGAAATGTAGAAAGTGAATTTGCATCCCATGAAAGTGGCAACCTTCACTCTGTCCTTATCCTTGGTGATAATGCTCAGGTGCCTTTGGTCCCAAGGGGGAGAGTGCTGGACCAGTTGCCAGGGGTCCCAGGGTGAGGCTGTCCTTGCAGGTAGCGTGTAGCACGGTGCCTTTGTACACCTGGGCTCCGCCCCCTTCCTTTCATACCTCTTTACTGACCAGTTGTATCCGTCTTATGAAATCATGTATTGAAAGATCTTTGCGATGTGTTTGGTGCTCTTGGGGGATCCCGTGGTGCTATTTTGAAGCTTCTCGTTTATTTACCTGCAATAGGCTTAATTTTTCCTCGAGTATAACTGAATTCTTGCTGTGCTGTGATCATTGCCTTCAGAACCAGTTGCTTGGTATGAAAATGTGACTTTGGGCCCTTGTATTTCTACTTTCAGCAACATGCAGGGCGTCATATTGTCCTGGAAGCTTCCCTCACTCGTTGCAAACCAGCATGGGGGCTATAAATAGCTATTAGTTAATGGCCAGCCCCACTGAAGACTCCAGTTACCCTGTACTCTAACTCGTGACGAAGAGCCAAGTTATCTCAAGCTGGTAGACTTGCCCAGCCGGGACGTGTATAAAATAAGTGAATCAAAGCCTGGGTCCTGCCGGTAGCTGCAGTTTCATTTCCCTCTTCCCAGGTGGAGGCAGGGAAAAGGATCCGTCCTTCTAGGCCCCGACACTCCATGGGAAAGACTTGGCGCTTTTCGGCTCCGCATCCTCACACTGAGCCGTGGACTAGTGAGGAGGGGGGCCCCTCGGCTGCAGCCAGTACCCCGAGGAGCTGAGAACACCCACAGGCCACGTGAAGATCTCTGTGGGCTTGGGTTGGAGGGAGCTATGCTGTTAAAGTCACACTTGTGAGTGATTAGAGCCGGCCCCTGCCAGGAGGGCGCTCCTGGTTTGAGAAAACAGCAACATGCGTTGTAGGTAGTTTTGACATTTAAACATTTTATTTCAAAAGAAAAAGGTGTCCTCAAGGGGGAGGCATTCTGGTGAAGTGGGAAGACAGTGGCTGAGGGATCAGAGGTCAGGGCGACCTTGGACCGGCCAGCCCCCTAGGCTTCTTGGGTTTCTTTAGAATGCTCTTTAGGGCAAGCTCGTTTTGTTCTCTGGTGGTGTGCAAACGTGTTTTGAAAACCTTTTAGCTCTGTCAAAGGGAGGGGTTGGTTAAAAAGCCTCTAGGTGGGCAGTGGCTCAGTAGATCCTTCCTTTGGTCTCCCTGGATTTTTGACCAGCTCTTGTCGGAGAAGCCCAGAGCTCGGAGGAAGCCTGCATTCTGGGTCCAAAGTCCAGTAGCGGTTACTGGGAGTAAGCAAGCAATTTAAATTGCCTGGCCCACTTCATCTGCAAAACAGGATAGTCCGTGTCTTTCTCACAAGGCTTGGAAGATTAAGGTTGGAAGATTAAGGGAGAAAGTGGATCAGTGCCCCAAGAAGGGAGTAGCAGCTCCAAACTGGGCCTGCGTGCTGGTATTGCTGCTGGGATGGACCCGTTGGATGGACCTGCTTCCAGAGGCCACACCCATAGCTTTCTCCTCAGCTAGATGTCTCAGCCCTGCTGGTGTGTGTGTGTGTGTGTGTGTGTGTGTGTGTGTGTGTGTGTGTGTGTGTGTGTGTGTGTGAGAGAGAGAGAGAGAGAGAGAGAGAGAGAGAGAAATTTCACCATAGAGTATCCATTTAAAGTTAATAGCATTCTGGGAAATTGTCTCCCCTCACCTTGTCCTAAAAACTTGTGCATAGGTTTCTCAGAGATTTTACCGTTATCTGGACTCTTTCCCCTTGTGTCCGTTCCCATGGGGACTGCCCCCTGGGGTGGTAGCCACTAGCCTCTAGGCAGAGGTCAGCCCTCTGCCTGACCTTGTGTGCCTGATGGAGTCCCGGAGCTGTGGCCTCTCTGAACTGAGACTGAGACTAAGTGTCAGCTACACACTGGATTTCGAAGATGGAGCACTGGTGGCGGGTGTGTGTGTGTGTGTGTGTGTGTGTGTGTGTGTGTGTGTGTGAGCTAGTGCTTTAGTATATTTTAAATTGATTATCTGTTGACATGACAATATTTTTGGACCTATTCGATTAAGTTAAATATATCATTAAAATTAATTCCACCCATTTCTTTTTAATCTCGTAAACCTGAAATGACAGATGTGGCTCGTCTGTATTTCCTGGGGATGCTGCTTTAGCGCACCCTTCCCAGGCAGTCGTGGTTTCTTCCCTTGTCAGCTCTCTGGCTGAGCACCAGGGTACCGGGCTGTTGCTGTACCTCTCCAGCCCGAATGCTTAGGTGCCATGAAAGGCGCCAGGTGAAAGGGTGGAGTCCAGACAGTGTCTACCTCGAAGTCGCTGTCAGGTTAGCATGGCCCTTTGAAAAGAGGAGGCCTAGAAGAATCCCCTTCAGATATTCCTCACCCAGCTGGCTACAGAAGTAGGAAGAACATCTGGAGAGATACCTCAAGTCAAGGTGTGTGTGAAATTTTTGACATAATGGAGAAACACTCAATTACGTGCTGCTGACACGCCGCCTTCTCTCCCTGCTCTCCACGAGGCAGGCAGCTTCGAGACAGCCTCATGCAGGAAATTACTATTCCAGGATTCTTCGCACACTTTGGTATTTCTCTGTTCTCTCGTGATTCGAGAGATGGTTTTCTACAGGCTTGAACTATTCCTAAAATGGTTGACCCTTAAAAAATGGTGCACAGCTTTTTCCTTTCAGTAAAAATATTTGTCTCTGGCGTCCTGAGTCTCTCGACCTTGTGCGCTCCTTGCCTCAACATCCCTTCCGATTCTCCCTGTCGCTACCACTGTTTCCTTTTGTGCTCCTTCCCCTGGGGTCCAGTCTGTAAGAGCGGGTGGGCTCTGGGCTCCCTTCGCTGTCCTTGTTTCCTTAGAATCTCTCACCCACCGCTGCTTCCTTGGTCTATCCGTGTCTCTGGTTTCCGCAGTCTCTGGCCCACCGTGTTTGTGGCCTGAGACCTCTGTACCTTGCTCATCCAGACGACCCTGGCATCCCAGTGGCTGATGTCTCCGACCTGACCCTTTGCTCCCCGAGTCTTCCTTCTCTGGACAGACAGCTGTCTTGTGTCCCTCCTCCCAGTTTGGCTTCTTGGGGGTCACTGCGTGCTGCTTGTCCGACCTGCCCTCCTCTGTTCAGCCCTCTGCCTGACCTTGTCTGAATATTACCTGGTCTGATTTTCATGAGGACTTCCTGGTACTTGATTTCAAGTCTAATGGTAAAAACAGCCCCGCTTTACTGCTGGGCAGCATCTCCGAGTACCTGCTGGTCCGTGAGGGTGTGCAGCCTGGCGCCGACAGTCGGCCCAGTTGCCCGTGAGAGGCCCGGTCTCTGCCAGGAGCTGTGGGAAGGTGGCAGCCTGGCTGTGCTGGGAGCTGACGTTGCTGGGGGGGCAGCCCTATCTCCCTACGGGGGCCCAGGCTGGGGACAGTGGTCCCAGAGCAGGGGGCTTCTCCTGCCTTCAGAATGAGTGTACAGGCAAATGGCAGATGGGTGCCCCTTAGTGACAGAAGGGAAACCTCTTCCTGCCACCTCACTGATGGGACTGAGGCAGGTGGTGAAAAAAGACCATCTCTCCTTATCTCCCCCACTCCCAGGTTCCTGTGTTCTTGTTTCTCAAATCCCCCAACAAGAGCAGGATTGGTGTGGGAGGGGGAATTGCGCTCCATTGTTAACTTGCGATGAGTTCCTTCCTCGTTTTCTTCCAGACTGGCCCCCCTGGTCTGCCAGATTAAGTTGGGGGATTTGTTTCAGCATGTGTACCTCCTCTCATGGATTGAGGTGAGGTACTGGGGGGGGGCACAATGTCTCTACCCTGAGACCCCACCCATGTAACGTGCATTTTTTCCATCTTAACATTTTTCTTTCTTTGTTTAAACTTTAAGCTACCTGGGAGGGTAGTTCTTCCCGGGAAATGCTGTGCGGTCTCCCGCCAGGGTCTGTACTCCAGACGCCCACGGTGGGTCACGTGAGCACCTGCGTTTCAGGTGTGGCAGAGAGAGGCCTGTGGATCCAGAAGGAGAAGAAGACATTCTGTCGAGCCCGGCCCTGGCTTTGTGTTGTCATTGGTAGGAACTTGTCTGTATTCTCCTGGAAGGCCCCTGCTCCGGTCAGCTGCTCCCAGTGTGGGGGTGATCTTTATTTAGAAGGGGGGTCACATGCCCCTGAGCCTCATTTCTCTGCCTTTTATAGTCAAGCGTGGAGATCACTTTCTGTTCTCCCTGACTGTAGACCCTTGTTCCCAAGCTGGTGAAGCAGTGTGTCTGTGTTTGCGACGCCTCAGCCACCCGTCGCTCGGTCATGGGCCTTGGGCCCCGAAGGCTTTGATCTTGGCTAGTTGTCACCTAATGAAGGTGTCACTCTCTTGGGCTCATTTCAGAAGTTTATTTTTTAATAGGGCTTTCACATTAGAGAGCGAGAAGCTCTCACACTCCTAGAGTGATTTTTGCAATTCTAGTTATTTGGACAATTTCTGGAGTCCCTTCAAACCTCACCAGTTGAGCCTATTTGTCAGCCCATTCTGGTTTCTTCTTGCTCCTAAAAGCCCCTTTCTTTTGTTGAGTTAGTATTTCTCTCTCTCTTCCTGTGTGGATGCTAGTATGACATTCTCAACCAGAGTGGGATGACGTGAAGCGTGTGGGCCTGTGGCTAACCTTGTCCTGGATCGCATTGCTTAATTCGAGTGCATGGAGGGTATGGAGGGGGGTTCAAAAGTTGGTTTGGCTCATGGTGGAGCTGGAAGCCGTGGCTGGGAACATGCCTCCTCCTAGCCCGTGCTGTTGCCCAGGGACTTAGAGGCACTAGGCAGGGTCCCTGAGCACCACTGTGGGGTGGAAAGCCCCTGGCAGCAAGGAAGCCAAGCTGTTCCAGGAGATGGTGGGCAGGTGATATGATCTTTCTGTGACATGGGATTTTAACCAGAGCAGGCATGTGCTTACTGTGCACACCTGGTCAGTCTGGCTTTTAGGAATTTAGAGGTATTTTATGTAGAAGAAGGCATGCCAGGTGGAAGTCCAAAACCCACTCTAAATCCAAAACCCAATTTGGGGTACGGGTCTCATTCTGACACTGGCTCCCACCTCAGTGAGAACTTGGCCCCCGTCTGGGTCCCACGACCCGGCTTCTTGGTCTTTGGGAAAGTAGCAGTAGCTCATCGTGGAGCCCCGGTGCCCAGGAACGGCACTGTGGGAGCAGGCGGAGGAGCAGAGCCGGTCATCTCAGGGGGCAGGAGCCGTCATCTCAGGTCAAGGAGTGAGAAGTGCTTCCGGGGCGGGTGGGGAGGAAGAGTGACTGGCAGGGAAGTGAGAGAATGTTCCTGCTGGGTGAGCTCCCAAACTGTCTGCAGTTCTCGGGGGTCGCAGGACCAGCCAGCACCTCTCCTCTGAGCTCCCCGGGGTGTCTATCCCCAGTAATATTTGGGATCCGTCATGTGCCTGCCACCCTCTGACCTTGCTTCTGGCCTGTGTAGGTGGCCTCACCCCTGGAAGGTGTGGCTCTCCCCTGTGGACCATCGTGGCACGTTAACATTGACATTTGCAAGAATGTCTAATTTCGTAAAGAATGGCATACATGTTTTTTATAAATTACACTCCAGTGGGACAGCGGCATCTGATAGCAGGGGTGTTAAGACAGTCAGTGAGCTGGGAGGAGGGTATCATTTAGCCTCATGCGTACCCAGGGGCAGGACGAGGCTGCCAGTTATCCACCATGAGACAGGGCTGAGCAGGGACAGAATTGGTCAGTCACCTCTGACCTTGCTGAACTGGTCAGCCTGCCCAGCACACAGTAGGTTCTCTGTGAGTAGTAGCAGCTGCCTCATTTGAAAAAGGAAACGAAACCGTGTTAAGAGCTGCACGCCAAGATCATCTGAAATTCCAAGCTTTAAGCTAGCTTGACCGTGGATGTTACCACGCTGTCTTCGATGGCCTTTCTCTATTGCTTTTTCGAAACTGCAGAAATTCAGTGATCATAAATAGCAGGGCATGGTGTAGGAGGGGCTCTTGCTAATTTAATCCAAATTGTTCAAATTCTTGTGTATGTTCAGATAAGCCGTATCTTTAAAGACCATTCTGTGAGGTTCATCCGTCCCCATTGGGCCGGCCACTGGGGCCACTGTCGTTCCTTGTAAACTGTTTCTTTGGTTATCAAACCCTGTGAATTTATTTAGCTTGTGAGCCGGGTGTCGGGAAGAATTTAATAAACAACAACAAGGGTCTTGTTTGATACGACGTTTAATATTATCTTTTTTAAATGTGTGGTTTTTTATTTTTGCGGAGAAGAGTAAAGTGGTTATAGAGTGGGCGCACTTTTTGGTGAGAATAACAAGGATGTGTATTTTTATCTGTGACAACTCCAGGTTTCTTGCATAAAGGTAGCTGGCCATCTGCTCTGGGTTGGGGCCCCGGGCCTGGTCATTCTATTCTTTGGGTCATACTGGCGTGTGTGTGTGTGTGTGTGTGTGTGTGTGTGTGTTCATGTGCAAGCATGCAAACCCACAAACACACCCCACTTTGTTCTCCCACACAGCTCCTCCCTCTGTTTTGGCTGTTTTGTTTCACCCCCAGTGCAGGAAACAAACTGCGGCTCTCTCTGTCCTCCCGTGGATCTTTCCTTCCGTTCAGGGGATCAGGTAGGTGTGAGAGCACTGTGCAGGAATGTCAGGCCCCCTCCCGGAAGCCCAGCTTCTGTTTCATCTCAGGCTTGAAGAAAAGTGGCTTTTTGTTTCTTTCCCTGGTCACAAAAAACCACCCCATCCCCTCTCCTTTCTTTGTGCCATTTTTCACGGAATCCCCGTGGGATGGAACAGAAGCAGAGTGTGTGGGGCTATGGCCAGATGCTTCCAGCCGTGCGTGTGTAGAAAAGCTGGTCAGCCTGATCCAGCCTGCAGCCACCTCTGATTTCCTTTCCCAGGTCCTAACGAAGGGATTTGGATGGAGTTGGCGAGGTTGTGCTTGCTGGAGGCCGTGCCAGCAGGACCATGGCTGCGGAGTTTGGCTGCCCTGCGTGCAGGAGCTGAGCTCAGAGTGGCCCGCTGGACGTGGCCGCTGGCCCCAGGCTGTGTGCCGCCCGCGCGGGCCCCTGGGGCGGAGGGCCCAGCTGCGCTGCACGTACATCTGCCCTTGGCAGAAGATCCGTGAACCCAGGCTGCCGTTCTGGATTTCCGGATAGATGCAAAGGGCTTGGATGGTTTTTAGCAGCTGCTGAGGCCAGGGAGTGGGGCTCAGAATGAAAAGGGGTGGGAAATAAAGCAGAAAGTCGCCTGCGATATCAAAATGCCAAGATGAAGGTTGCAATTATTAGAACTGTTTCCTGGGCAGTGGTAGTGTGTGAATGAGGCTTTTCCCCCTGAAGGTGTTCACGATCCTACAGAGGCAGATGGAGACTTGTCAGACCCTCCAGCCCAGGAAAGACGGGCTTTGTTCCTGGGGTTGCAACTTAGATGATGCTTCTGTTCTGAAGTCTTCACCTCGGGTGGCCCCTTGTGCTTTGCTAAGTGGATGGTACTGTGTGGTTCTTAGACTGTTCCTCAGATGGGTGATAGGGCGATATTTTTGTTCTCTTCCTGGTGAACTTGAAGTGATTGGATTATTTTGGAATGCATCGATACTGCTTGTAGCAGCTTTTGAATAGCCGTGTCAAAGAAGCTTTAGAACAGGTTGGAGCAGGGTTGCCGGAAATTTCTCGCGTGCTTTCTTCCCTTCCCCAGGAAACAGAGTGACCCGTCTCTGTGAGTTCCCTGGCACACCTGGGTCGCACCGTCCTGCTGCTTCTATCCAGGTGACACATTTCCTTCTCCGGCACCCACCCCCTCCCTGGCTATTCCTTCCTGTTCATTGTAGGAGTCGAGATCAGGATCGAAGGAGCTTGACATCATCGTTGCTTGTGAATGGCATTCTGAGAATGTGTAATTTTCTCCGAAGAATGCTGCTTTAGCTCAACAAACATTTCTTGTTGGTTGAGAAAAAAGCCTCCTCTTAGAAAGTCTGTGCTAGATAGAGATGGGCTATTAGGAGAAGGGCAAGCTCTTCTGGGGGGTGCCGAAAATAACAGCGGATACCCACGGCCGAAGCTGACCGAACGGACTTCCATCTTAGGGGAAGCTTGTCTTCCAGGATGGGTCAGATTTTGCACGGCCAGGGCGGGTCCTCTGTGGCGCCACCTCTGAACTCAGAAGGAACCTCAGCCACAGACCCACTGAACTTTATGTTGACATGTGGGGGTCAGGGGGCTTGGACCCTCAGTTTGACTGGGTCCCGCAGGAAGGCTGATACTGTTTATCTGGGTATCTGCAGCTCTTGTTGGGCACTGTTCCCTAATCCATGCAAAGCCTCAGAGTATAGATAAAGAGGCTCTGAAGATGTGTGAGAAGGGATTAAGTGGTTGTTAGAGAGAAATGGTGATCGGGAGGGTGTCCAGACCCCACTTCAGCTAATAAATAAATACCAGGTGAATGAATGGTTTTGTGAATGGTTTAGTGTGAGTTTGCACAGGGTCTGTTTTTGTCAACAGGCCTGGTGCTCACTGCATTTTGAAAAGCAGAAAGCTCGGAATTCCACATGCCGGCTCTTCGGCCGCCCGTGACTCCCGCGTTGGACTCCCCCACCGTATCAGAATAAATGCAGCTGCCCCGTTAGTGCATCCCACCTCTGAAGCCAGGCTGGGCGATCACATGGCGGAAGGGGGCTCGCCCAGCTGCGTGATCAGGTGGGGTTCGGGAAACGTGTGCTCACAAGCCTCTGGGTTATTGCAGAACATGCCTCCTGTTCTCTCCCAACTCCTGTCTCCTTATTTTTTTTTTTTTACATACAAGCTGGGGTACAGGCCAGAGGCGTGGGGCGGCGAGAGGGTTCACCAGAGACAGAGCGGGGAGCAGAACAGGCAGATCAGAAATACACTGCTGAGGGGAGCAGCGGGCGAGGCAGGAGAGGTCTGCCGCGCCATGTGGGATTCTCCCTGGCCGGGTGTCGAACTTGCATCACCGCTGCCTACAGCTCCATAGCGCAGTGCTTAACCGCTGCGCCACCAGGGAGGCCCTGTCTCCTTATTTTTGACCCGAGTGAGTCCTGAATTTCCCTTGCACTCTGACACAGTGTTGAAGAGGAGGGTGCTGGGGGTGAGGATGGATGCGCTGAGTCTGGCTTCTAGTAGACCCTGCTCGAGAATGCAAACAGACCTTCCAGCCTTGCCATGCCATGAAGCCCCGCCTCTCCGGGAGCGGAGAACTGTTCTAGACCCAGCTCGGTTCTGGAGGGTGGGCTGTGGGCTCCCAGGTTGTGGCTGTGACTCAGGGGCTCCCACCAGCTCACCGAAGGGTGGCATATGTGGGATAGGCTGGTGCAACATCTCAGCCATGGGGTAGAAGGAAATCGAAGTGGCCGGAGAAGGCGTGGAGAGGAGGAAATCCAGGTAGGATCCATATTAAGTCTTGCGTCTTTGAAGTAACTTTTTCTGGTCTGACTTTGGCTGTTCCCAAAGTGAATTATTCATAGTACTTTGAGAAACACCAGTGTAATGCGATTATGTTGAATGAATTTAAATTCATTTAAATCATTCTTTTCAACTCAAGTAAGGGTTGCCTCATCTAGAATCTGAGCAAGTGATCGCCCAGCAGGAGTTTCCTGCCATCGTGGCCAGTGATTGATGTCCCCCTGGACACTGCTGAGGCGCTTTGGACTCGGAGCACGTTTGGAATAATCACAGTGGATTCAAAATACTTTCTTCGTCCTGTGAGGGTTGGGTGTGTTTTCGTGCGCACAGTGTTCTCGTTGTGTATGCACAGCCAGTTGCAGCTGCAGCAGACTCTGAGGCCACGTTCTCCTTGATCCTGCTTAACCTCTGTCCCCTGCTTGAGCCATGTCCTCTCTTCCATGAGCCCCCCCAGATCTCCGGGACGGGGGGCTCACGCACTTTGCGGTCGCCCACGCGCTGGTACTGAGTCTGCCATGTTCTGTGGTCAGTGATCATTGCTCTGTCATCTCCCATGGCTTCAGAAGGTCTTGTTGACTCATCACCTGTCCCTTTCTCCAAATAGATGAAAAGCCAGCTGCAGGTCAGGACTTGTGCCCTGCTGTAGACATTTTTGTTCTCCACCCTCACAGCCAGAGGGAGGCCCGGGGAGGAGATGTTGTTCGCAGATCACCCCTCCCACCTAGCGCCTGCGGGGTCTCGTGCTGGTGGTGCTGATGAGGGTGGGGAGCTGGGCTCAGGAGAGGGAGGGGAGGTACCTGGCCCTCGAAGAGAGTGTGAATTCATCCTCAGTCTCGCGGAAGTGGGAGGGCGAGTCCCACTCTTGCCTCTGTCTAGTCCCACCCCTAAGAGGTGCTATGGGACTTTCATAAAGGGATTTTATAAAAGGATTTTCTGATGACCAGAGTA